>LVTN01000155.1:138525-164926 GCA_001649415.1 Musa itinerans
TGGAAAAGGAATAATTTCGCCTAAAACAATAAAATTACAAAAACAATTTTTTCTATTTTTCAAAAAAAAATTTAGTAGGTGAGTAAAGTAGAAAGAGGATCTTTTTAGCATTTTATAATAATAGGAAAGAATAATGTCCCTCAAATATCTCTAAGTCTGATGGTAAACTCATGATGACAACTTACTTCTCTCTAAATTCTAGTGGAAAGTTGGTTGGCCAATCTGCTTTAACAAGAACAAGGGGGAAACTGTTTCCCACAATCAAGATTGTGTTCTCCTCAAAATGTTTCAGCCTTCCTTTCAACTCACCATATTGCTTCTATAAAGATGTTACATTATATTTAAAATAATATATTTTTTTTAATTACATTAAATTATGTACGATATGTTCTTAGATGAATTCAAACTTAGGATCTATCAACTATCCAATATTAAATTCATTGGAGCTTAATGCTTAGAATTCACCAAACATAAAAAATGTGAAGAGAGAGAGAGAGAGAGAAGAGAAGAAGAAAAGAGAGGTACATCTTTTTATGTGGTTGAATGGATTCAATTGGTCATATTCTTTAAGACTGACATTATGGTACCATGTCACCATGGTTCTCGAGTTACTACTCTCTTCATTCCGACGTACACGTTTTCGTACCCGCATCGGCTGCTCAGAGCGGCAGATGTGGGTCCCAGCCTGGGGCCCGCTGTGGCTGTAGGAGTACGTCAACGGGTGTTGTCGTAATGTGTTGGATGTGGAATATTTATGCCATGATGATATCATCACCGGCCATATCATGGCGCACATACCATACATTAGAGGCCACGCCATCTATGCCCGTAAGCCGCATTTAAATGCGGAGAGCCGTCGCGGGGTTTAGAGACGGCGGAGAGGAAGGAAGGGAGGAGGAGGGCGATCCCATGGCTGAAGCCGTGGAGGAGGAGAAGGGATCCGCGCGGAGGCCGCGCAACGGGGAGGAGCCGTGGCGGCTGAAGGGGGGCGGCGGAGGGGGAGTGATGCTGGAGGGTTACGTCCCGCGGCCGGGCTGGTTCGCGAGGACGAGGAGCCTGACCGACGAGGACCTGGAGGAGCTCAAGGGGTGCCTCGACCTGGGGTTCGGATTCAGCTACGAGGAGATCCCGGGGCTCTGCAACACGCTCCCGGCGCTGGAGCTCTGCTATTCCCTGTGCCAGAGCGTCCGCCTGGACGATCATCCGGATCGGTACCCGTCGCCTTCTTCGTCTCCCGCCGCCAATTGGAGGTTCTCCAGTCCTGGTGAGACGCATTCCTCCCTTGTTCGTCCGTGATTAGGGCAAAAGCTTTGATCTTTCTCCTCTAAATCTTGTTCGTCGACAGGGACGAGTGACAGAGAACCATCAATTTCTTTTCAATGTTCGTTTCTTCTTCATTCCCCATCTCATTTTTCTGGATCGAAAGATTAACTTGAGAATTGGATAGAAACCCCCAATTTTTCTTACGCGCCAAAGAAGTTGAGATTCTTGTGGGTTTATTATCATGATCTGAATGAATTTTTCGGTTTATCTACCAGGAGATGATCCAGATGAAGTCAAAGCAAGGCTCAAGTATTGGGCCCAAGCAGTGGCTTGTACTGTCAGATTATGCAGCTTAAAAAGGGTTAAGTCTGTGAGTTCAACCTGATGCTGGAAGAAGCAATATCCATGGAATTCTATTGCCAGTGACTCTACTTGGTGCCACTGGGAGCACTTTTTTTCTTGCCATGGTCCACATTGAAGGTGGAAATGAAGGGGCACATCAGCAAAAGAACAGGGAGAAAAGAGTAGAATGACAAGAGAGGTCCACTATAACATGTCTGACCTACAGACACTGTAGAGAAGAATGACATCTACTCTTTATGTATGATATAAAATGAATAAGATGGTTATTGATATGAACAGTATGAAATGTGGGTATCTCAAATTGTTCAGGTAATCAGGTCAGTTGCAATGAAGATAAATAAGTCAGAATGCCTCAGCTCTTCTCTTCACCTGTCTCAGCAATCATACATTGACCAGTTTATTTCTGTTATAATCAAGTGTAGTAGGTACCTGAAGCTTGTCAGCTCCAATTTAAGCAGTGATTGAGAGATGGAAGGAAAACCAATGGGGTATTCTGGACTGCAACTCACATCTTCATAGGATGTAACCTAGGAATTTTCATCTGACACAATTAGGTTTTCTTGCTTTTCTTTTTCTTTATCCTGTTTGAAGAGTGTAGAAATACTTGAAATATGTTTTCTCAGAGTAACTGAGGGTAAATTCAACTAGCACTTAGATGGTCTTGAAGTGGTTGCTTCAGACATTATTTCTTTTGCAAAGTATTCCCAGGAGGTGATGCTAAATGCAGGCAAGCAACCTTGTTTAGCATCAGCTCTTGATAAGCTACTTTGCAGAAGTAATAATGATTGAAGCAACCATTGCAAGACTATTGAAGGGAGTGCTGCAGTAGCAGCTGAATCTTTTTCCTGTACCCATCCTTTTGTACTTGGGGAATACAGATTATTATGCCTGGATGCCTGGCCATGTACATGAACAAGTACAAATGGTTTGGATTACCTAAAGCTAAGGAATAATTTGTGATGCAGAAAGCTAAGGAATGATGTTGGTGAATGAATTTGTTGCATCAGCAATGAAAGAGCATTTTCTCTAGTTTCATGGTTGAAGAACTAAGAGATGCACACAAGTCTTGAGCCAAGATGAAAGCAATTGTACCTGTTTATTGTAGGCAACCAGCATTCAAAACCAAGCATATTTAGGTTGCATCCATGGACAGAGGAGGCATTCTGTTGTCTGTGACTGTGTTTGTTCTCCAATATGTAATGATTTCTCCCATCTGCAACCAGCAAAGTTGATTCTTACTGTTTTGGAAGATAAGAAAGCAATTCAAGAATACAATGGAGAATATGTACCTGTAATACTGATTAATAGCATCTGGACAAGTTCAACCCTATGCATGATGTGAGGCAGCTGGTCTCAGCTAGTTTAACCATCAACATGTTTTCAATCATGTCTTTACTTTACGAATGGTCCCAAATGAAGGGGACAACCATGTAACTTAATCAGAAGCACACCAATCAATCACAACATATAAATAAAAATAATAATTCAATCAAATAGGTCGACCCACTCGAAATGATCTCGAGCGAAGAAATCATTATGTTGATGAGTATTTTCCACACACAAAGAAAACTGAAATGTAATGAATATTGCAGCTTTTATTACATTTTACTATCCCTTACTGCCACACACAACCATCTGGAGAAAGACCAGCACCTAAAACACTCAGCACAAATCACACACTCTGAATGCCTGCAAAAGAATTAGATCATCATCATAATGCTCCCTGACTAGGAAAATTACACACAACATTTATACTTGCAGAATATAAACGTACCAATTGAGAGAAGCTGACACTGTGAATGGCAATCATTCCATGTTTCAAGCATTTGGAGGTTGGGGAGGAGGAGCATCAGGTGGGGGAGGGGGACTGTCTTCGAGAATAGAAGAGAGTATTTTCACCACATTGCTCATATAGGGTCTGAACTCCACATCGTGCTGCACGCATAGAGCTGCCAATGCTGCCAGCTGCAGGAACAAATCGAGTCTCGGTTTAGTCATTCCCCAAACATCCTGCTCTATGCCCAGTGAATCAAAATTCACAACCTCAAGCTGTTAAGTCAAAGCAATGAGTGAGAAAAATAATGTGTACATAGACAGGAGAAAGACCTTTGCAGCCCCTCTTATTGAGTATTTTCCTTTCAACTTTGGATCCACACATTCACGGAATTGATCCTTCCTCAATCTTGGAGTTGCCTGTAAAGAGGAGGTAATTGCAGTCAGTAGTGTCAACTGATACAGCAAGCCACTTATTGTCGATCGACGTGTGTTGGGAGAAATAAAACTTCATGGAATTTCCATAATTGAAGTATTAACATTGTGAAATCGGTGACAGATACAATAAACTCATGCAATTAGTTGCAATTACATGTCCATGAATGTATATTTGAACAGGCCCCATGTCACAGATTGTGTAAAAAATAAAAATCCCCTTGAAGAGCCTACTTATGTAAAATTCTCTACCTTTACCTTGTGTATGCATCTACGACAACCATGATCAAGACAACTATTTGTATTCCTAAACTACTTAGGATTAACTGAATAGATTCTTTCCTGCTACTGAACTTGAAGTTATCCAATCCTGGAGAAGAGCTCGCTCAAACTTTTAGACAGTTCATGGTTATTGCTTGTTGAATTATTTGCTTTAAGATGACCACTGACATAATAAAACACCAGAAGTTTGTGTCATAGGTGAGAATGTGAAAATAAAAATAGGTGGTATTAATCCAAATTGACATAGAACTCGTATGAGAATGCAAAACAAACTTGTTCATCCAGTGACCTAGGATACATACTAGATGCATGACCATCAAAAGAAATGATGCAAGGTATTAGCACCCCTTTTCACCACTTGATGGGAACAAAATGAGATATTCTCAACTCTTTTAGTCTGTACCCTTATCTTGTGATTCATACTCCAAGTTTAAGGGAATTAGCACCCCTTTCACCACCTGATGGGAACAAAATGAGGGGCTCAAAATCATTATGTACTTCTTTACGTTGTTTCTTCTCTCCATTTATCTCTTTTATTATCAGTACAGTAAATGCCATACTTTGGACTTCCTTTCATGAAATAAAATTTGCCATGTCATAACCTCATTTCTCAATTTCCAGATCAATCATCTTTCTAGTTTCCACCACGATTTCTCTTATCAGTTTTCATTTCTGTCAACTTCTACACCAGTTTATATCTCAACTATCATCTATTTATTTATTGTCTAAACCATCAATATCTCTCACTTTTTATACAACATCTGCATCTCACTTTTTCCTTTCTTGACAATGCCATGCATGGAGTGTCATACCATCTCTAGTGATGATTGATGCTTCATACTCACATTTTTCTGTTTCGTAACAGTTCCATGCATCCAGAGCAATACCATTCCTAATGATTATTGATGCTTCATCTCATATGCCCATTATCATCATCCTTTCATCTTCCAGCTGGTGCTTGAATATAAATGTCAAGTTGTGACATCTATGTCATTGAACTTATGATATTCTGTAAATATGGGCTCTAATTTGTGTCCACTGCAATTTTTGGCCTTCCTTCAAGGATTTCTTAAATAAATTGAGTGATCTAACATCCTTCATTCTTCTACTTTTTTGCAATAGCATGATTAAATTAGACTGGTTATAATATACAGTTATATCCTGTATATTTTGCTGCATCTTAGTATAATGTTTTCAATTTGCAAACATTCTTTTTTTTTCCCTTTTTAAATTCCAAAATCAAAATCTCTATTACAAATTCTCATTTGACTTAATGTCAAGTGCCTTCATGGGATCAAAATGATGATGATGACAATTCATTTGTTTTCTGATCATCAGATTTTTAATGTCCATATTTGCAGTCTTCAGGGTTAACAAAATAATAGTTGTGGTGCATAAAAAGAAAAAGATACCGATGATCAAGACTTTTGGCTCTTCTCTATACAAAGTGGATATGAAATTCGTCAAGAAATCCTAACAATTCAATATGGATTTAACTCTTATCATGAGTGATTTTCAGACTAGTTTTGCCCTACTCTTCAAAATTACATATGGGTCCAAATTTTATCATGTGTAATATGATGCCAAGCTAGGACAGCATTTTACTTTTTTTTAAATTTAATTCTGTTACTTCATGATACAGCAAGATTAATTGTCTTTTAAATTGAACAGAATGAAAGATTTTCTCCAATTGTTCATGTTTCCACAGGCAAAATTCCAAAGAAATGAACATAAAACTAGTTTCTTCATGGGACAAAAATTAATGATGGTGATGCTGTGTCATCTGACTTTTGGCTGTTACATTTTCATGTCTACAAACATTATTTAAGATCACAGAAACAATGACTGAATGCATATAAAGCAAAGACGAAGAAGATCAAAACATTCTTAATTCAACTTCATACCTAGTGGCATGAAAACAGACCAGTTTTCTTCACATTTTCAGATGAACATACTTTTATCATGTAGAATATAGCACGAAGATTGAGAAGCATGATAAAACCAATGCATTTGGAATTTGTAAAATAGAAAATAGACAGCCTTATCAAACTGTATTAGTTATCGTTAGTCAATTGGAGTCAAGCAACCCTGGGTTAGTGCAGAATGACAAATTTTTCATTAGATTTCAGTTAGCAATATTCATATTGAATATTTTTCTTTTACTTTTCATCATTTTGCTTCCCATGTATAGCATGGGTTATTTGCTTGTCGATAACAAGGAAGAAAAGGCTTACCCAAGTAACCAGGTTCTGCTGTTCTTTAGCCAACTCAGTATCTATGGTTTTTCTGCCAGTCAGCAGCTCCAAAAGAACAACACCAAAGCTATATACATCACTTTTCTCTGTCAGCTGGCCTGCCATAGCATACCTGCATAATATTGCACAGAACAATATAATGACAAAGGAAAAAGGAAAAGTGGTGGAGGGTGGCAAGGTTTAAGAACTCACTTTATCTCACTCAAATTCAATAAAGATACAGTTTATTGCATTTGACAAAGTATCCGAGAAGTTTATGAAAGAAAAACATTTCATATGCAGTAATGATAATTAAGGATTTCATTGTGGTCAGTGAGAAATGAGTGCCACAAGAAATGATTCATGTAATTTCATAGAGTGATTTCATAGTTGCCAGTGAGAAAGGGACTTCCACATGAATTATTCATGTACTAAGTTCAAAGGCAATTGCAGAGAATTCAAGTTGAGTAATTACTCTGGTGCATGATAAACAGAAGTTCCCGAGGCTCGAACAGAGCGAATACGAGTGATTACGTCAGAAGCTTGATTTAAGAGGTTATAGTTTGCAATCTTGGCTTTAAAGCCCTCAAATAAAAGGACATTACATGATCTGATATCACAATGTATTATAGGAGGCTGAACGTCCTTGTGAAGATATTGTAGACCCTTAGCTGCATCAAGAGCTATGCTCAGTCGCTGTTTCCAATCCAACAGCAGACCAGATTCTGCACGTTTTTCACCTGTGGTTTTAAAAATAAATCAAATTATTGTACTGCATTAAAAGAACTGCGAAGATAATGTAAATATCTACTGATAAAGAGTAAGAAATGTGGGCAAAGTGGAAAACACATCCTGTACCATGCAAAATATCATGTAAAGAGCCGAGAGTTGCATCTTCATAGACCAACAGAAGCATATTTTTTTCCACACAATATCCTAGCAGTTCAACAAAGTTTTCATGCTTCAAATTTGATGACACCGAAACCTAGTGCCAAAAAGAAGAAGTTAATTATTCAATGTGACACTGATATTGAACAGATGCCTGTGTCAACATTTACAAGTCCAGATTTTCTAAACGTCAGAGACAAAAGAAGCATCCATCAGTGAGTAAAAACCTGAGTCAAAATTTCATTTCTTTCGTCTTCTAACGAAATATCAAGTTCTCTTATAGCAACCTGCTTCTCATTGTTAAGAACTGTGGAGTATTTCTTTCCATGTGATCCTTCACCAACCAAAGCCTGTGAATCAACTTTGTCAGTCTTTGGTTTCAATTCCTCTGAAGATAATTTAGGCACCTTAATAGGAGGTGGCTTTCGGGGTTTTTTTCTAGAAGTGGAGTACTTTGAACCTCTGTGCTGTCCTGGAATGATAAAAGAAAGAAAATTTTAGAAAAAAATAATAGCAGCAGCAGCATGGTAAACATGACAAGATAAAAAAATTGCATAGAAGAGAAAATTTTATTCCAAGATTAGAACAGTGTATATCCATGTGGCATTTAAATAAACATGGTGATACAGCATCTAAGTGTCTTAATATTAAAAGAAAAAGTAAAAAATGAACAAAGAAACAAGTAAATGACATATTAGGTGGGAGGCTATAGAATGGGTTAATATTTTCAATGTTCCTTTAGTTGCTCAACGGAGAGTAAAATTAAAGGCCCTGATTAACAGCAGGAAGGAAGCCAAGAACCGATTATCAAACTGTGAACAGTTTCTCTACTTGTTCGACTTGATAAAAGGGAAGAAAAATATAACATACAAGATTAAAGATGACAGGAGAAGCTCATATGTAACAGACATACTGCAAAAGAAACAAATAAAAGATCAATTTGGTGGAAGGAGTTAACATGGTTTAAAAGAAAGAATACCCAAACCATCTTTTTGCACTTGATGAACCCAATAACGATATGTTTGCCTCTGAACCAATGAAACAAAAGGACATAGATAACACATAGAAGTTCTTCAAATGACCACTAGATCAAGAATTTGTGAAACTAATGATGCAGCAGCAACCAAGCTACCTTGATTCCTCCTTGATTGTGATGATAATGAACATAAAATGGCAACAACTAGATCAAGGATTCAAGAATATCCAGAATCCAGATTACAAGATGACATCTCCAAGTAATCCACTTTGTGAATGAATTATTATGCATCAGAAACAAATAGATGCATCTGAGTTCTGCCAACTAATGTCTCGATTCAAACACTAATCTATATCTAATTAAAGAAATAACAATCCTTATAGCTAAGAAAATATGGTTCTAAGATTATCCAGCCCTAGAAGTCTCCAGTCAGTGTCAGTAGGCTGCTATTTTTGTACCAGTCAGCCATAAAACTTTTAGGCATATAATTACATGATTTTCTTTCCCCTAGCAAGAGTTCTATAAAAATTCATATTCTGTCAGTTTGAGCAACTGGCCACATTACATAGTGAATTATTTTATCCACTTAAATCTCTTTCCTTTGTTCAGGTTGGAGAATTTTGGTTAGTTAAAAAGAGACTGCTTGCTGAAGGTTATAAGATCGGGGAGTAAGTTTGGAAAAAAAATATCCTTGTGCATGATTTCTTTTAGGGAAAGAAAGGATGAATAGCCAACCTGTTACTTCTCTTTATTCCAATCAATCATTTTGTCACAATGGTAAGTCTTATATTGCTCATTAATCAAAAACTAATCTGATCAGCCTGGATTAACTCCTCTATTTCATCCAACAAAATCAAATGGATGCTGTCAAAATATGACCTAAATTCTTTACTGCATCCTCACACCAAAACATCAAACAACAAGAACAAAGATTGAAGCCTAACGGGAACATGACCTCCAAATTTATACAGTTTTTTACTAAATCAAATGAACACATACTATGCAATGGTAAGTGCAATTATCATGAGATACACAACATAGTGATAAAGTAATTCTATTCTGTGAATAGCCAAGCTAACAACATACCACCAGTTGGTCTCATCATGTGTTCTTTCTTATTGGGATGACAAGAACAGCATAGCCAGTATTGCATTACACCTTTCTTCTCTCTATGTAGAGTATGTAACTTTATTTTAGAAAAAGACCATCAAGATGCATATAGTAAGCAAAAAAATCTATCCTGATACACAAAGAAAAAGAGAAAATAGGGAAAGCGTTCTGAGAAATGCAGGAAAAAAAATGAAACAGTAAACTAGAGAAACACCTAAAGACCTTGTCAGAAAAGCACATTGTTTGAGTTGATTGTGATAATAAGAGATATCATCTTTGAAGATCGAAGGCCAGAATTAGGCCACAGTCAAATGCAATAGGAGGGTGAAAAACTAAACCATTATGCCAAAAAACAGTCCTAATTATTCTCACAGAAAGCCAAAAGCTACAACAGATGCATTTTTTATAAGAAAAATAATATACCACATTTTTCACTATCAATCTTGACACACCGCCATCCAACAACAGAATCACAGCAACTGATGTCACCCAAACAGAAACCAAAAGAAGGGAAGCCTCTCTCTCTCTCTCTCTCTCTCTATAATATATATATATATATATAATATATAATATAATATATATATATATATATATATGTTAGCTTTCAAAACTCTTCTAGCTAATGCGCGTTAGATTCTTCAACTGAAGAATTCATAATGATCCAACCAAACAAAAAACAAAAAGCAAAGAAAAAGCAAGAAAGCAGAAAAAGATATCAACTTCCCAACCCAAAGGTTGAATCAAACCAATGAAAAGGCCACAAGAACGGGACTTGAGCTTTGGTAACCAATAAATAGGCCTTGACAAGGAGGATGGAAACGAAGCGTCCTTAAATCCGCACAAAACCCACATTGCCAAGATTATATCAGCAGCACCAACAAAGATCGAGCACAAATCCGGAAAACAAAAAGGGGCAATCCGTGCACGAATTGAAAGAACGAGAGATCACCTAGAACCGGAATCGGGGAGCAGGAGGAGGGGTTCCCTGCTCGGCCCATAAGGGTCAGGGTTTCTTGGTGATGGAAGAGAGGTGGAAGGACCAACTTATACCGCGAGGCAAGCGAGCTGCTCCTTTTTGCCACCTTCCGGCTTTCCCAAATCCATTCCTGTCCCAACCGGACCGGACCGGCCCGAACCGAACCGGCCGGTGAACATGCCTTTTCGGTGGTTGTATGGATAACGGCCATTGGCTCAAGCCCACGACTTACGCCACGAAATCACTTTGAGCACACAGAGAGGTTGGCAAAAGAAGAATCCCTGAGAGCTTATACTGTTCTTACAGCTTTATTCTTGCATGGCATCTTTTGGAGTGCCAATAACTTGTTTTGATTATGTGTTACTTTTATCTTTTGCATCTGATTCTTTGCTTGCCTACAAAGTCAATAGCAAATAGCAGAAGCTGTTTCTGTTGATTCCTGCTTTGTAGCTCTTTGAACAGCTCCTCTGTCCATGGAGATGCACTTGAAGTTGCACCCAGTGAACTCCCTTCTACAACACTATTGGCATTTAGCTAGAGAACTCCAGTAATCTAAGCATCTGCTTTATGGGCTGATTTGATGTAGCAGGAGAGAGAAGGATGCAGGAATCTGCTTCTGGCTCTTTAAAGCCAAGAAAAAGGACAGAATTTGGCAGCTATGGCTTCTCTGCTTGCTCAACACTATCACCAAAAGGATTCTCACTGTCCAAAGAAGCTGATCATCATCAGGTTCTTCTTGTGGGCAATTGGTGTTCACTTTCATTCTGCAGTGGCTGCATCTTAGTGCCACCCAAGTGGCTCCAAAAAACATAGTTGGGTTGGTGACTACATTACTGTGTGCAATATGCCAGTTACTGAACCAAGCTTATTACATGATATGATTTATGATAGATGTATAGATTTAATCTTTCAATAAGTGAAGCACAATGCAATTGGTAAATTGATCATTATCAACATCTTTATTTCAACTTGAAGTCCATCATGATCTTCATCATCAAGATAATGATAAAAGTGATAATATACATACATATATCACATGATATGATTTATGATAGATGTATAGATTTAATCTTTCAATAAGTGAAGCACAATGCAATTGGTAAATTGATCATTATCAACATCTTTATTTCATCTTGAAGTCCATCATGATCTTCATCATCAAGATAATGATAAAAGTGATAATATACATACATATATCACATGATATAATAAATGGAATTAGAGGTTCATTACACAAGTAAAATACTATCAAATTCTCAACCATTCAATGCCAATCTCTTTTCTATTGGACTTGGATAAAAAATACATATACGAAAGTTTAGAGAGAATTCCTTGGGGTTTATATATATGGCAAGAGTGAGTCAATTGGTAATAAGCATTTTAAGTCAGTGATTTAAATCAGTTTATCCCATCAGACTGAATCATATAATGAAACAAACCTAATGGATTGCAATAGAGTTTTAGAAGAAAATTGATTTTTATACCAACAATTTCGAGTTACCCAATGAGCATAAGAGTTGTAGTCAGAGAGAAGCCCCAGAAAATTATCCTAACCATGTAGTAGTCACTTTGAAAAGAACTTGCAAAATTAGTTCAACCATTCTCAGCTAATTAATCAGGAACTGCAGGACATCCAAAATGACAAAAATGGCTAGTGGTCTACATCAACTGAGAACAAATGGCTAAAGATCCCTTTGTCAGAATCCATATGCTATGAATTCCTGAAAGCAATAAAATGAATGACTTTGGACATTTGAGAACAGGGATAGCTCAACCACGAAGTCTGTAATTTCACACCACGGGATCATAGTGTAGTCAATGTTCTGTAGGTTCTAAATTACATAGAATGATTGCGGTTGATTGATCTGCAAACCAAGATCTCATGGTGTGTTCCGTTGCGTATTAGTCCATTGCTTTCATTGGCAGAAGCAAGAAGAATATGCCAGGACTCTTAGGACATGTGCTTCTTTGATGTTCAAAAACCCACTCAAACTCCGGGCTGGAGAAAGTCCAGGACCGATCTTGAGACTAGTGAAAGGTTGGCATCTAGTAATATCTCACCTAATTCTTCAACAATTTATTCTTCGGTAGCATAACTTCCTTGGGGATGTGATTAAGAGATAAAAAGGAAATTCCTCTCGTCAATGATCACTGCAGCATCGGCTAATGAATTATAAGTCTAATATCAACGCCTTGATGCCTGATTTCTGTCTACTGCAATCGAGTTGTCAACTATGAGAAGTTTCTCCGGATGGAAAGGTCCATTTTCACTGTGAACAATCTTGCTTTGCCATCGTAAGCGATCAGCTGCCTGCTTTGCTTTCACAATAACATCAACATGATCACGGATTATCACAGCACCTTCAGGGCGAAGGATGCGATCCATTTCAAGCAAGATGTCAATAATTTCACATCTGCAGACAAAGAAATAATGATTATGTTGAAAATATCATTCTCATAAACATTGAAGAAAGGATTCAAAATAATTCAATCAAGCGTTCCATGTTCACGAACAAGCTACCTAAAAGCTGAATACCAAGTTTGTTGTCCTACACTGGCTCTAATAATTACTCAAAATATTGCTAACATATAAGGTTAATTACCTTGTACAAAAATTTTATTTCTGGAAAAGAAATCTGTAGATTTTATCAGCTATCTCCAGGACAAGGAACATATATCCGAGGATAGTCAGACTCTTGAGAGCTTCATGGTAAACAAAGCACTTGTCTGAAAGATGATTAATGTAACCACCCTTGGCTTTACATGAGAATAAACTTGTTGAACATAAGGAAACTTCAAAGAGAGGAGAAGCAAAGAGAATATTAACTCCTGGTGACAGCTTTGTTAGTCTATGATTAGTGTGACTGTCTTTTTTCTTGGATTGAAAAAGTTCTGAGGACACAAAAAGATAGTAATACCACTGTTATTCTCCCAGTTGCTTATTCCAGGTTTCCAGCTGTATCGTTTCAAGGCCAATTTATTTGGTTTTCATTGGCTATCTCTAGGTTTAGACCAGCATGTTGACTCTCATGTCTTATCTAAGAAGAATAAAAGGTTATGGAGATCCTAAGGTTTTATGGGAATCCTAGTTGTTTACTAGAGTTGTTTGAGGTCCTAAAACCATTATTGATACACATCTAAGATTAAACATGATGCTGTTTATATGTTCGCATTACACGAAGTTTCAGATTATGGATTGAAATTCCATCCAGACAGGTATGTACCGGGCAATATTTGTTGGTCTGAAGATGAACTGGCACATGGATCAGAGCTTTTCGCTCTGGTATAAAAAGGACTTTTGCAGTTACTTTCCTTGTGGATAATGCATGCTGAGCTGGGCATGCATCAGAATAAGAGACTTCGTTTAGTCTCCAATAGAAACCCAAAGTACTGCTCCAAAGCTTATATAGATTTTGATACAGGAGATTCTGATATCCCGATAGTAGATGTTCTTGTATTTATAAAATTCGTAGCCTATCACTTAATGAGTATTTTAGGCATCATGACAATACTAATTTGGGACAAGATAATAAGGCTATATGATATTTAGTTGGTTACTCGTTGAAAGATAGCGAAACAATTCTCAAGAAACATCAAAAACATGATAACCAAAATCTAAAAAGCCAACAGAAGAAATATCCAATGTTAAATTTGTTTCATAGAACAAGTCAATGTCGATTTCAACTAAGATTTTCTTGAATGGCTTTGAGAATGAAGCAAATGCCTCAAGTAAAATTAAATCTCAAGCAGTAAGCAGAAAGTAGAGAAACAATTTCTGGAAATTCTTCCATTAACAATCATCTTTTATTACTCATTATTGATAAACAGAATGGCAAACTTCAACGATTTAAACATGTGCTGATTGCTTAATTTCGTTATAGGCAGCCACTAATACACTGTGACTAGTACAGTTTCATTTCCATAGTTACATAAACTAAAACCTGATTTCACAGAGTGACTCAAGGAATGAAGAAAACTTACTTGTCCATGTACATTCCAAAGATCCCATTAGCATGTAGAAGATCATATGTCCGAGGATATGTGGAGAAAGCTTCACACCTGATAATAAGGCATCCTTCCAATATTAATTCTTAACACTTTTTGTGGCAGTAAAACATCAAGCATACAGGAATTGCATTTACCTTTATTTTGAACAGTAACATATCCAAACATGGAAACCACAAAGTTTTCATTGGAATGCATAAAAAAGTCATAGTTAAGAAAAAGTCACATACCAGTCCATGTATGTCCCAATAAGTCCACGCTCATACACAATGCCAAGTGTGTTATTTTTACCATCAACAGGAATGACATTCATTACCCAAACAGGATATTTGGACAATGCGGCAGCAAAACCTCCAAAACCAGCATTCATGTCCATGATATTCCTATATTTACCTCTAGGCAGATTACTGAGATATTCCTCATAGTATGAGATTCTTTTATTCCATAGTTTATTCTCATGATTGAAGGCCCCAATAGTTACACCATCAATGCTCTTAGAGATTATCCTGGGTGGTGCAGCATTGAGTCTCTCAGGCCATGTTAGAATATTTCCACCAGCTGTATGCTCAATTTCTTCCACACTGGGAAGAGGAGAAATGCATAACTCCATCTTCATGTACCTGCCATGAAATAATCCATTATTTCTCATTACACTTGCATTGTCTTTTTTTGTTGTAGGAAAACAAAAAAAGAACATGGAGCAAAAGAAACTAAGCAATCAAGACTAACATATTTTAGCACTGGATATGGAAGGAACTTGAAAATAATACTTGTCTCATTCTAGGAAACTTTTACATGTTAGAAAACAGCATAATGGGCCTCCTCAAAATCAATATCTAAGTATTATACTGATAGCCATATACTCAATATCGAAAGACATTATATAGAAGATCAAACATGGCAGCATCTCTTGTTTCTTCTTCTTGAGTAATTTAACAACTGGATTCTACTTTGTAGATGTTGGATGGCTGCTACAAACATGTAAGTCATTATAGAACCAGAAACTTTAATAAAAGTGCTTCAGAAAAATCATATCAGAGAACTGAAAGTTAAAGGTTAAAATGACAGTATCATGTCCATCATGATGCTAAATGGAACTATTTCAATTATCTGGAATCAGTAATAATCAAAACAAAGGAAAGCAAGCTATCCAACATATGCATCTTGGATTTATATATCTCCTTAGTACCGACGCCAGAATGACAACAAAGAAAAGGCTGAAAAAAGAGTGTGCTGAGGTAGTTTCTTATTAATCCACATAACAGGACTTAGAAGTTCTACCTCTTTATTTGGACCCAAGCTGCAACTGAGGACTTAATCCTCAGTACATAGCTGTTGGTCATGCACCTAAGATGAAACCCCAGATATGGTGAATGATAGGCTCCAGAAGACAGCATATATTTCATATTTATTTTCAAAATGACATAGGAGCTGCTGATTGAAGCCCGCAATTAATCTACCATTGAAGGGGGGAAAAAAAGAGTTCTTTTTCTTTGTCAAGAGATTTGACTACCTGCTCTGTAAGAGAGAAACCATATGAAAGTAGCCATAGTACGTCATTGTTTTCTCATCCTAATGACCCTCTATTATATGGACTTTCAAGACTCAAATCCTGATCAAGCTAAAACCCAAAAGCAATTGATTCCTAGTTATTTGATAGTTCTCACAACCCAATTTATACCCAAAAAGACACATCAGCATTATATAACTCCAAAAAAGACTCTATGTAGTCCATAAATTACCAATTAAAACAACAAAAAACAATAGTCAAAAATCAAAATAAAAAAAATTCAGATTCAGAATCAAATTAACTCAAGCACACCAAGGACAAGAATGGATCCTGCAAGGTAACCTAGTGCAATCAAGTCCAGGATTAACGCTTCAAGTATTCTGAACTAATGAGTTCCCATGTCTACTTATCATACAAACTGTTTAATAATTGTGCCTACCTCTGCATCTTGTTCATTTTGTTCATCTTGCTGTTTGATGTAGTTTATATCCTGATCTGTCACATTTTTATGAAATTGATCATTATAGATAGATCCTTGGATATGTCAAAAGTAGGTGTATTGAAGATGCTTTGCTATTAGCAAAGCTTATCCTTGATTAATATCTACCATTAATTCATTCTTACAATTCACATTCTCAATCTTCACCTTTAGTAGATACTTGCATGTTTATTTCAGGTTCCTCTATTTGATCTTCCACATCAATCTCTTCCTTTGTTAGTTGTGTGCTGCCACTAAGTTATTGTAACTGACAGTACAAAGCACAATGAAGGTAGAACCGTACGCATTAGGCTTCACTGATCACCAATTCACGAAATCATCCTTCTCATATAAGCATAAGGGCAAAAGGAAGAAAGATAACAAGATAAGAAGGATGAATATATTGGATAATCAAACACAAAGATATGAATTTGGATCATTCATCATCATGATATATGAAACAACTAGTTCTGATGCCAATACCAATCCATTAAAATGTTTGTCGTAAGGTTTTTAATAGAAATAGGTTCAAATCTCAAGGTAAAATGGCTGCCAATGATTAGATAGATAAGCTTATAAATATCTGACTCTGGACTAGTCATCACCATGATAAAACAGTACAGAGCTATATGTACCAATAGTGATGTTTGGTCAGTCCAATAAGTACCGGTTAATATGTATTGGCCTTACTGTGGTATCTTAAATCATGCTTTCGAAACTCTTAATACAACCACTATAATTAACTAAATGTGAAGACTAAACCCTTCACTTAAACCTTTTCACATTTATCCCACATCAAAGCCACGACAAATTGTAGGTCACTTCGGATTGGTGAATGTGAAGAATCTATCCCTCCTCCCTAAATTATCAACTTTTTCTGGCTGCCTAATATCCTCTAGAACCCAGAAATTAAAAAGGTTATCTACCTAATAATTAGTAAAAATCTCTTTTGTTTTTGTACCAACAGTATCTTGCAGTTTGTAACTATGAATACTGTTCAACTATGTGGACACCCCACTGGCATATCTGATAAACAAAAACTATGATCAGAATTACTCCAATCAAATTCCAGTTCAGAGGAAATAGTTCCTAATTCAGTATGATTAAATCATACAGAGCAGCATGTGCCAAAATGTCTAGAGTTGTTTAAATGCGATGTCAACAAGTTGTATAAGTGAAAGACCTATTTGGAGCACCAAGAATTGACCGGTTAAATGCTACTTAGGTCATCCGGAGATGAGAACTGGTTATCAGTACGGCAAACCAGAAATGCATATAGTATATGTAACTTCAAGCTTGGATACTCTTAGTCACACTTTAAGAAGGGACAAGAAAAAACTAACCAAGCAGAATCTGGATCAGTTCCTGAGCAGAATGGTGGAGAATTCAGAATCTTTGACTTTTTAATACAGTGCAAATGATTAGTGGGCTTTCTCCATACAGCAATGCCACCTTTTTCTGAAACCTTCTTCCAACATAGTTGTTTGGCTAAATCTTCTATAGCCTTCTGCTCTGCTTCTAGATCCTTGCGTTTCCGTGCCCATCCCTTATACATGTTCTTCCAGTTAATTGGTGGCCCAGACAAAACCCAATAGCCACCAGGTCGAAGAACGCGGTCAATTTCCAACAAGTATAGCCCATCTGAAAAAGATTTTTAATGTCAAATCATCAATCTCCTTACAAATTTCCTTACTAGCATCATTTATGTTTTCTTCAAAGCAACAATGATATCAGGAGTAACTACATGAGAAATAACAACAATTGTTTACAGAACATTCACAAACAGTAAAATGGATGAAAAACATGAAAATTCATTATAAAGAATCAATATTAGGTGGTGTATAAAGATAAGAAACTAGTAGTTGAGGCTTTAAAAACTGATCTACATACGAGTCATTATGAGGGTTTCACACTATAAAAAGATAAAAGGAACCTCCTCAAGGCTAACAGAGTTAGAATGATCAATCTCCTATGTTCCACGGCTTTGTTCTCCCAAAATTTCCACCTTGGGTAATTTTCACCTTAGAGTTAATTCAAACTACTGTTTTGGAACATAGTCGCATAACCTTTTCTTTGTTTCGGCAGGTTCCTCAACTCAGTCTACCTCCGCAATGCTTCGGTCCTACACATTGTCAACCTCGACAAAAAAGGCCCATGTTGGTGCTTTCTGTCCAGCTCAATTTCATCTCATCATATTCGATAGTGCAGGGTCAAAGAGACCTGAGGCTAATTCTACCCTTTGATAGTCAAGAAGATTAAATTAGAAATTTTCTAAGACATAAGCTAGGATCTTGTAAGCACCCCTGGGATGGGCACCATCCCTTGTGACCTCTTATCTGTAATGGAACTCAGTCTTCTTTTCCCTTCTCTACTCTCACATCTTTGCTATAAAAATCTAGATTTGCAAATTTTCTCCCACATATTTCATTATACACCCGCATATACATAATTTTCTTCCTTCTATAGAATTGTTTTCAATTTTTTGTAGACTATTAGCAGTTGCTCCATATGCATCACCACCATCAGCACCTCTGGTCTAATTTTGTGAAACAAATTAAGGTATTAAATATCGATCTGATGCTGGTTTCAACAACCTAGCACGCAGATACAATACCGAGATATCATGCGGTATAATGATAGCAGTATACCAAGCGATGCTAAGTTGCATGGTCCACCACCAATTCTCGGTCAAACCACTATATATCAATCGATGGTATTTTAAACTATGTTAGAAATAATGGTGAATGAATAAAAGGATTTGATTTTTCATTCAATATTCTGTATAGTCTAGAGGACTTCTTAGATTCACTTATCGCCTACCAATCTCACAAGTTATGGAGTCCCTTTGTGTTTGATATAAACAAAAGATACTTATCTGCAACTAAATAAACAGACAGAAATATATTATGTCTGAATAATTGAATAATTGTATGATGTTTAAGCTCAATATAAAAAAAAAACAAACTGAAAAATCTCTGAAGATTATATTATGGAATCTCAGAAACTACTTTTTTACCATGACCACTCCAGGGAACAAGACACCTTGCACAGTGAGCCATATCGAAAGACCTTGATGGATATGGTAACCGGTGAATACTTAACACACCAAGCATTGCTGGAAGTCCACGTTCAAGGGCAAATTGTACTTGAGCTTCATGTATATCTCTAGGTGCAACAGACATTGTCAAAATGTCATAGCCGAGAAGATGGCCACCAAAGCTGGCAACCTGCAAGAGCCAATGAACTTGTAAAAAAATCCCTTGGCCACCTCGGAGTGCCATCATAGCTAAAAGTTTTCTGTTCTACGCATCCGGATGATCAATCACATCCTAAAAGTGTGAAGTTTCCAACAATGCAATCAATGTAGGCCTCATGATACCCAAAGCAGATCAAAGGAAACAGTCATTGTGAATTTTAATCAATAACAAGCTCATAAACTGAAAACCAAACAGATAAACCCCAAAAGCATAAAAAAGCCACATGGTCCAGCCACCATGAACAATGAATCAAATGATTAATACAGAGAACAAAACAAAGAATTATCTGCCTATACAAACAAAGCAAAACGCACAAAGGGGCTAGTTATGTAAACAGATGACAACAAAAATATATTTTTGTTCCCGGTTCCTACTTAAAGTTGGCATTCCTCCCAGAATATAAGGTCAGCCACCTTTTCATTTTATCCACCCTTTAAAATAAGCAAATTTATCAAGAAAAAGGGTTCCGAAACTAGTAATGATACCAGATCTAGCTAAAATTATCAACACCATATCCTACAATAAGCAATTAGCGTAGCAACATCCATATCCAATTAAAGAGGAACAAAACAAAATTGGATTTACTACCCACCCCGCAGCCGATATCCAGAACAGTTCGGATCTCCCCGCTCCGCAGCGGAACCTGCTTGGCCATCTCGGCGACGTACCACTTGACCCCTTTGATGAAGGATGTGCCGCCCCCAGGGAAGACCAGCCAGTTCCCCTCCACCCTGACCCAGTTTTGGTCCTTCTTGGCCTCGCTCAGCTTGGTGGAAGGCACGTTGGCGAACCACGCTCGATCGCGGCTGGCCGGCCAGAGGAGAGGCGCGCGGTACCCTGGCGGCCGCGGAACGCGGCAGCGGGGCGGGCGGTCGTCGGGGCCGGGGCAGTGGCGCTCGCGGTGCACGAGGTCGACCGTGATGAACCGGCGCTCGCGATCGGGGTCCTGGCAGGGGCAGTAGTGGGTGAAGTTGGCAGCGCAGAAGGGGACCGGCGGCGATGGCTGATCGACGGAGGCCAGAGGGATCAAGTTGCCGGCGGCGTGGCGGGGGAGGAAGTGGAGAGGGCCATCCGATGACGAAGGCGATGGGAGCAAGAGCGGGTGGCAGTCCTCCGGGTTGCGGGCGACAGGGGCAAGCTGGGGCGGGAGAGAGGGGCGGTAGTTAGTGTAGATGCCGAGGAGGTAGGAGAGGCCGCAGAGGAAGGCGCCGACGAAGACGAAGGCGAGCGTCCTGCGATTGGGGCTGGGAAGGAGAAAGGAAGAGGCCGCAACGAAGGCGTTCGACCTCGACATCCCCTTTCTCCTCCTCAGTATTACTTCCCGCTCTCCTACACCCTCTCAATCGATCATTCTGTTCCCGAGTAGGTTGTTGAATTCGCAAGAACGAGTCGCAGCCGCAGTCAAAGACGAAGCGTGCAACTCATCCACCTCGAATCACCGGGCGGTATCGAACACTTACTTCTCTCTCGCCCGTGATTGGATCCGGATAAAGCGGTCGCGAAAGATCCCAACCGTTGATCCTGCGCTCGCCGTGTGCGGTCGTAACCAAAATCGCTACCGAACAGTGTGGCAGAACTCGTGCGTGGGCCGTCAGTGGGCCCTGCAAGCCTGCAACATGTCCGAGTCGGCCCGCGTAATGATGTTGTGCTGCTGCATCGAATGGGGACAGTCTCTGCTGCCACGTATGATCACACGTTGACTTGTGATTAGAGGCAAATATTATATATGTCATACAATAAATTGACACCCCAAAAGAAAATATATTTTAATATTTTAAAATATTATTAATGTAAAAAAGGGGTATATTAATTAATAGAGTCAATAGGAGAGATGTGGTCAGCATGTCTATCCATCTCCAAACCTTCTCTTTCTTTGACCGCATATATGCTTATTCTCATGTAAGAGAATATAGTCAATGTTGAAGGAATATTAACCAATAATTTTGTGTTGCATGAAAACATGTTCTTGTTCAAATGTCAAACATCAAAGTCACATCATGTACACCCTTCAACCATACAAATATCTTCCTTCTTTTGAGATACCAACAATCACAAATTTTCACACACATATAATCAATTTTATATTTACCCTTATAAATTTTAATTCAACATATATGTATATATATATACACTGATGTCATGCTACCCTCTCGTTGACGTCAACTACAGTTGAATTTTGGTACCCTAACGACGAGACACCAGAAGAATACCTCCCATTGGTTGGTTGTGTATTGTGAGCCCCACCAGAAGTGTTACGAGAAATTACAAACAAATCAAATCAGATTAATTATTTATTATCCAAATCAAATCAAATTTGAGCAAAGTATTATCATTTGGTCCATCATCTGTTTTTAATAGAAATATTATATCAAGTCGATTAGACGGTAAAAATTTCATCTTTATTATTTATTTTATCAAAAAAATAAAAATATTTATAAATTTTATGTTGCTAGAATAATAATATAGAATAATGCTCAAAATAATTAATCTAATTATCTTGAAATCAAAGAAAAAAAATTTCGACAAAATGCTCAAAATAATATAGTTTCCTAATGTTTCATTAACAAATTGGACGCTCTTTTATCGTAATAATAATAATAATAATAATAATAATAACGACAAAATGCTCAAAATAATTAAGTTTCCTAATGTTTCATTAACAAATTGGACACTCTTTTATCGTAATAATAATAATGATAATAATTGAATGGTTTCTTATTATGAGAGGTTTCAACTCCCAACGGCAGGCGTCATCAAGCGGCCTGTCAACGCTTCACAGCCGTCCGATGCTTCCGAAGCGATCATCACAGCTCATCTTGTCGCCATTGCTGTCCTTTTGCCTGACTTCGGTTTGCAGTTAGCTAAAGAGTAAACAAAGTCCAATCTTTATCGAGGCAGCGGTGCCCGTCCCTTGTGAAATGCCGTCGCTCGTTGCTTCCGAACCCTTGAGACGCTCGATTCGCGAGAAGTGGAGGAAGATATGGACGAAGAGGTCTCTGATGGGATTGCTTCTGGGGCAGTTCGTGTCTCTCCTCATCACCTCCACCGGCTTCTCCTCCTCCGAACTCGCCAGAAGAGGTAATTTATTTTCTCTGTTTACGGTGTTATTGTCTTTCTCTGGGTGATCGGTCTGCAGAAAGATAACAAAGGTGAGGTTTTTGGGGATCTTTTCCCTCTCTTTTCTGCGTTTTCGATGGTATTGTCTTCTTCTTGCCTGATTGGTTTTTGCAAAGATAGCAAGGTGGAAATTTTTTGGGGGAGGTTTTTGGATGTAATCTGGGTTTTACATGGTTTCTTGAAATGGGCCGTGGTGGGTTGCAGGTGTGAATGCTCCGACGTCGCAGTCGTTCTTGAATTACCTTCTGCTGGCAATGGTTTACGGTGTTCTTGTCGTCCGCCGGCAGCGGCCACTCCAGGTGCTGCGATCGCTCCCTGGCATCGCTTCTTTACTGGTTGCTTTGAAATGTCCGAAAGATTTGTTCTTTAGCCTTCACAGATTGCTCAGGGGATTTTCTTTGGTGGCCTTGCGTGTTTGAACATTAGTTGTTAGTTGTCATTCTTTGGTGTGAATACTTTATCACAATTGAATGAAGAATTAGAACTTGATCGTGATAGAAGATGAGGAACGACAGATAATTGGTCTTCACTAACATACTACTTCCCCGTGAAGGACTTTATATATGTATGTAGCTTTTTCAATCGCATTTGACTGTATACATGCTGAGAATTATTCTCTTTTCACGTGCACAGGATTCCTTTGGACTGAGTGCTAGGCATATTTTATCCAGTCATCTGAGAGCTATGAATAATGACTTTATCCTGTAATATTAGCGAAAGAATAATTCCTTTAGCATATTTTTCCATGTGTATAATTTACTAGCTCATAAGGTCTTTGGCACTTTCCATAAGTTTTATTGATTGATGAATTGGAATAATAATTCACATCTCACTTGAATTTTTTTACAGATAAATTGGTACTACTATCTGATGCTTGCTGCTGTTGATGTGGAAGCCAATTTTATTGGTGAGTAGTACTTTGTGATTAGTGCATGATAACATTTTATCTATTGCATGGATGATTTGCCTTTCTGATGAAAAAAGTTGGATTCTGATCCAAAATCCATGATGTTCTCTTGGTAGGTGATCTCTCTCTCTCTCTCTCTCGCGCACGCGCGCGCACGTATAGATTAGCTATCAAAGGCCATGCTACTATCATCACATTGGCTCCATACTCCTGTTGCCATCTAACACACTGCTGCTCTTATATATATTGCATTTTTTTTCCAAAATGCAAGCATATGAAAATTTTATGTTGCTAAACCTGAATCTGAGTGAACCTGAGAGGATAGGTTAGTTATATCCTATATAAAGAGAAAGAACCAAGCCGACAAGCAACATAGCCCTGTTTTATAGGCACTAAATTCATTATAAGCTTGATTCGGGGCATGAAATGTAGGATTTGCTATCAAACCCCATAAGTGATGTTAGAGTGCATTTGAAACTGATATCTTCTAATTTCATTCAAAAAGAAAGAATTCAACTGGCACCGAGGAAACTCTATTTCACTAGCTTAGGCGCAACACCGACACCTGAAACTCATTCTAATACCGCAATAGTGCACAGTCGAAGATTTGCCCTGATTGTGAATGAGGTGGGTCCAAGATGAGTAGATTTCTGTAGCCTGCAGCAATGACCAACCTACCTTTAATGTTTTTCATGTTGTTCACTTGCAATAAAACTTGAAACAATTTACTTCTGTTATTGGGTTTATCAGATATATTAGCTAAACAAAAAATATTTTAGCCATTTGGTTTTTAGACTTTGGATAAAAAAAATTTCTCTTTACCTGTTAAAAATTGTTGATTTTCTTATGAATCTACCTAAATTATACTATTTTTTATAGTTGTCAAGTCCTACCAGTACACATCTTTGACAAGCGTCATGCTTCTGGATTGTTGGGCAATTCCATGTGTTATCCTTTTCACATGGTTGTTCTTGAAGACAAAATATGGATTAAGGAAGTTTGTTGGTGTTGCTATTTGTGTTGCTGGCCTTGTAATGGTTGTGTTCTCTGATGTTCATGCCAAAGACCGTGCACAAGGTAACTTGATACTTGTGCAACTTTCTGTATTCCTTTTCAGATTGTGATAGTAATAGGAGTTGCATATTCTATTATCCTGTTCGTTGTAATCCAATTTCAACATGTATGATTGCATTCACTGAAATTTAATTATGATTAGAGGTTTTTGTCTTTTAATTTGGCTTAGAATTTTGCTGGAAGTTTATAAGTGATGGATTTGTTGTACTTGTCTTTTCTTTTTTGTCATTTAGCTGGATATAAGGTTTGGCTTTGTGAACATGGTCAGCACAAATGCAAATTAGCCTTTTGCACATGGTCTCTACAAATGCAAAGTCTAGGAACTGTGATTTCACTTTGACTCACATTCTGAATCATGATCTTATGATTTACGTATTTGTTTTGGTTCTTTATTTTTTTAAGTTTGAACTAACAGCTGCCCTTTTCATGTCATTCTCATGATCTTCTTGCTGCCTTGTGCTTTTCATGTCATTCTCATGATCTTCTTATTGGTTGTTATATCCCAAATATACAGTCGTCATACCCTGTCAGTCCATCTCTTAGTCACTTTTGCATCATGCATCTCCCCATTTGAATAGATTTCTTAAAATGCCTTTGTTCCTTGATTGCTCCGCAATTACTAAATTTGGATATTAAAACTCAAGGCAAATTGTTGTGAATCTACTTTCAGCTTTCTTTCAATTTATTATTCCAATTTGGAAGTCTCTTAAAGAAGCTGAAACCGATGTAATAAACAATATTGCAGTTCCCATGTTTTCTTCTCTATTAATTAGCTCATTGCTGTGTTGCAATCTAACTTCCCCTTTACGCCAGCTTGAAATAGTCCATATATCACATTACAGAAGACAGTGAAATGAACCACATCTATTTTTAAGTGACAACTAATCCAGCAAGATTCTATAAGAAAATGAGAACTTTCTCAAAAAACCCTCCTGTTGGTGCAAAAGGAGTATAATTGTTCATCCTAATTTTTATTGACATATACAAACTATATAAAAATTCTTGTTCTGTTGTAGATACATAGATAACATCTCCCCTCATTTTTGGTCTTATTCTGTGTTTTACAGGAGGTCCCAACCCTTTGAAAGGTGATTTGTTTATCATTGCTGGGTCTACTCTATATGCTGTTAGTAATGTTGGTGAGGTATTCATTTTACTTTCCCTTCTTTGCTAAGATGCTCTTTTTTTCTTCTCTGGTGTTGCTAAATTCTCTTAGTTTGAATTATCTTACTTTTGATGCCTTCAAAAGATATGAAATTTTCCTTTTGAGGGGATATGACATGTCAATGATTTTTTTCTTGAACATGGTTTGTTGAAGGTGAACACCAGTCTTCCAATAATGCAACTGATCATTGTTTTTTACATTGAATCATGATTCTTTTATTGAAGGGAGTTCATGTACCATGATGGTCCATTTGTCAATAAAGTGGGAAAGGTGTGGAGTGAGAGAGAGGAGAAGCATTATATATAGGAAAAGGTGGGAAGGAATAGCCAACATGTTAGGTTCTTGGTTTCCTTTTTTGTCTTAGAAATTGGTTTCTTCCTTCTTGATGCCACCATGTGGTCTTTGGAAAAGAAAGATAGGCTGTAAGGAGCTTGCATGTTTACTGCACTAGTGCTCCATATTTCTTTCAGTAATTCTAGTGGAAGCAAATTAGTGTCATGTTATATATATATATATATATATATATATATATATATAAGGGAAAAGGTTTTTCCCATTAAATATTTTCATTTTTAAACTTTTTTCCAA
>LVTN01000155.1:165018-200945 GCA_001649415.1 Musa itinerans
TATATATATATATATATATATATATATATATATTAATGGAAAAGGTTTTTCCCATTAACATATTCATGCTTTAACATTTATTCCAATGTGTGGCTTTCGTTTTCTCTTTTTTCTAGGTCTAGTGGAACTTAGTAGGGTTGCTTCATGGTTGCACAAGTTAAACTGTAACAAGTATTCTTTTTTATCCTCCAATATTTTTTTCTTGAAATGGCTTTCTGTTGGCTAAGATTGCCTTCACTAGGATTAAGCACCAATTCTATCTACTTTACATTAGGTTGATGGTCAGTCAAGAAAAACACAAAAAGGGTTGCCTCTTTGATAGACCCTTCTCTGTTTTAAGTATCACTCCATATGTGACCTCATCACTGGAGTTTGTACTCATAGGAATCTTCTACCACTTCTGGAGGTAGTTTATAAATATGAAAAGTAATAAGTTGATTGAACATACATGGTTTACTGGAGTTTAAGTAAATCTTTCTTCTTTCCCTTATCATTTTTTGTCAATTTTTTGTTTGATCATTTTGTGATGTATTTCTCCTTAAAACTTTACCTTTTTGAGTTTAATTTGGACAGAGTAATCTCTTATCAACTAAGGAAATTTTTATGTTATGTTTATCATTCATCAGGAATTCATTGTCAAGAAGGGAGATAGAGTTGAGTTGATGGCAATGCTTGGAATATTCGGAGCAGTTATTAGTGCTATTCAAATGTATCCTTGACCTTTTTTTGAATGCATGATATATAGCAGAATGTCAATGGCAATCATCCATCCACATTTCAGGAAATTCAATTAGTTCTAACCTCTATCAAAGGTTCAATATATTATGTATATGTACTGTACTGAATTAGAAGCAATGTTTAGGTTTCTTACTATCCACATGATCTCCAGGTTTATGATCTTTTACCCCTTCATATAGCAAGATGTAGAGAACATCAGGCAAATCATTGCTGCAAATTGTATCGCTTGTAGCCAATAGCTACTTTGCAACACAGGCATACTGCCATACAGAGCAATGGTGTGCATCTTGATCATTTATGTGCAGATCGTCATATTTGTTGGTCCAACTAAGGACTTATCAAGATAATTAGAATTTAGAACTTTGAAGTCGGATTTCAAATACCGATCGGACCTTGTAGGCACCAACCAATATTTATCAATTCAATGGACCGATAGCAGATCACATAGGTCATTATTTTATTCTGAAGATATTGCATGGGAACTGGTCTGCATACTGCCCATATATCTCGATTGGTTGACAAAACTGGTTGCGGTCTGAGATTTAAATCCTGTTTGAAGATACAGAGAGGTGCTATAAGGTGAACTTAATCAATGCATGCATGGGAACATAAGGAAAAGTATGGAGATTACATAAGGAATCAAGGACCATAATGACTAGAAAATATAGACAGGAGATACCATAATGATGGGAAATTATAGAGTGGATCAAGAAAGATAGTCATGGATAAAAATAAGAGAACACTTAATCGAGTAATCAATAATTAGAAGTTTAAGAGTTGCAACAAATGAGCACAAAGCTGCAGGGAATCAGGATAATGATAAACAAATCCAAAGTGGATGAACAGAGGAGCTGGGAATTATTTTTAAAGTTGTATGGAAGGGAATCCACGGAATCGATAGTGATTTAGGAAATCTTCATAAATGTTTGTAACACATTTCTTGGCATTATGCTTAATCACTTATTGATATTATTTAGCATGCAGTGAGTAGCTCTAATTAAGATATTATTCAACAAAGATTGCAGAACTTTGTAAATGTATCTTCTTGTAACTGAAGTCATATTAAGCAAATTGACGGTAAATATGTGCTATAATTTCTCTGGGTTCTCTCTTTTCTATTGATGACCTCAATATGTTCATGAAAGATGTTGAAATAATTCTTCAGGCATATGGACACTACTTTTTGAATGAACCAATTTTTTACACTTACTCAACTTCACTTTACTAGGAAATATCCGTCTTTAGTTTGTCTATACTGTGTAATGTGGGTCAAAATCTTCAGCTAGTGTTTGGATCAGATGAAGCTGAAACTATGCATCATCCTGTTTAATCGTAGATAGTTTTTGTTTAATGACTTTATTATTATCAAAACAGAAAAAAAATGGGCGATTCAAGAACACAAACTCTTCATATTTGGATTTTGACAGTTTATGTTTTCATTTGTGCTCCTTAATTTTTCCTAGAAGCATTCTCGAGCGCAACGAGCTTAAAGATCTCAACTGGACAGCTGGTGTGGTAACTCTTTCTCACTCTCTCTCCCCCCCCCAGCGGCCCTAGATACGTTGTTTTCCAATCATATATGCTAATTTGTTTTATCTGAACATGTGATTTCAGGTGCTACCATTTCTTGGATTTGTCTTGGCCATGTTCTTGTTTTACTCAACTGTCCCTATCATTCTTAAGGTAGGCTCTGAATGTGTTTATCAATTCCATTTTGCACTACCTGTTGATGCGACAAATGGTTTTAAGGTAGTTCCATACGATAGGCAATAGTTATGCTGTTCAGGCACATACCATCTAGGATGAAAATTTACTTCTTTCAATTGTTGGACCTATGGTGCTAAATGCTATTATACTCAGCCAATGTCTTAAAAGTCGATTAATGGACACAAACATGAAAAGGAAAATTGATGATGGTGATAATATATTGTTCCTGCTGACAAGAGAAGCTTGCTGCTAAGAACTGATAACAATTGCTCTCTGTTGGATTAACTTTCTGTCAAAATGGGAAGTGAGCTGAACTAGACTGCTAATAGTAATGTGTTTTCTTCTAGCTGCATTCCTGCTTCAAAAATCTCTCACTGGGAAAGCTATAGTTGAATTATATTATTAACCAAATTATCTTTGTTTTGTTTCTTTGCTGACAAAATTACAATATGGTAGTTGTTAGTGTAAGAATTAAGTAGAGCTGGTGAAACGAGGAATCAACAATCTATTTTGCTGCTTCACTTCATTTTTCTCGCTCACTCATTCTTTTTGTCGTTTATCATCATGCAGATATGTGGAGCCACCTTGCTAAACCTTTCACTGCTGACCTCAGACATGTGGGCTGTTCTAATCCGCATTTTTGCGTATCACCAAAAGGTTAATATTCTTATGCTGTGATTACTATAACTGTAAAGCTATGAATCATGAGACAAATCAATTCTATCGCCCTGCAGGTCGACTGGATGTACTTCATAGCTTTCGCAGGTGTTGCAGTTGGACTTGTGATTTACTCAATGTACGTGTTGCCCAAGTTCATGTTCCTTGTTGCTCCTTTTTATGACACTTTTCTAGATGACTAAACCTGTCTTTTGCATCAATCAAGCAGAAGTAAGAAAGAAGAGGAAACTGCCCAGGTTGCAGTGGCTACCGACAAACAGGACAAGCGAGAGGATGAAGAGGCTGCAATGGGAAATTTGACTGGAGGATCCACTGCTGTAGTCGAGAACCAAAGTTCTGGCGTCGTCAATCAACAGCCTTCTTCTGTTACAATTTTGCCCAAGTAAGATTCCTATGTGGCGACAAGCCATCATGGAAATTGAGACAACCGTGAGGAACATTTACCGTCGCACTTTTTCACTCACAAGAACAGATAGAAGCAGCATCCATCATGATTGTTCAAGAAGCCTTCATGGAACACTTTAGTGCCAGTCGAGCAATTTTGCAGGATTGTCTGCGGTGTCAAGTTGTCATCTGATTGTCTATATCTAGGAGAATTACCATGACTATATATATATAGACAATCAGATGACAACTTGACACCGCAGACAATCCTGCAAAATTGCTCGACTGGCACTAAAGTGTTCCATGGAGGCTTCTTGAACAATCATGATGGCTGCTGCTTCTATCTGTTCTTGTGGGTGAAAAAGTGCGACGGTAAATGTTCCTCACGGTTGTCTCAATTTCCATGATGGCTTGTCGCCACATAGGAATCTTACTTGGGCAAAATTGTAACAGAAGAAGGCTGTTGATTGACGACGCCAGAACTTTGGTTCTCGACTACAGCAGTGGATGCACACACACACAAAATAGTTGTGTTCTTCCTTGGAGAAGTAAAAATATATTCTTTTAGGCAAAGGACTTTTGAGGTTTGACTTTTTATATCATCCTGTAGATCACACAAATCATCATTTGACAATAATTAAGTCAAACATTAGCATGATCTTGACAGCATTAGCTACTCAGTCCTGAGATCACTATCTCCTCTTCTCTGCCATTCTCAGTTCACTATTATCTCACTCTCTGTGTCATGCATAACCCTGCCAATGAAGAGAAACTTTAGGACAATATGCTTTCTTGATATTATTTAGGACACCAAGTAATTTTCCATCTTTCATTTGATAGTATCTTTATATATATTGCTTGTAGATCTGCATGTTGTATCAGTGATATGATTTGATCTGATAGAAAGAAAAGGAAATGCGAATCAAATCATTTGCTCTTTCAAAAAGATCATTCATTTCAGCAGCTTTACAGAGCCTCTCTCTAATGGTGGAGACTTCTGAGCTGCACCAAAATTAATAGCTAGTCAGAGCTGTGAGAAGTCTCCAAAATCTCACAAGCCATTGCTACCAACTATCACAATAGTTATCATGCCAAAAAGCTAAGCAAAACACAGAATGAAGAATCATCTAAGCATCATCCCATACTGTAAACAGAGGAGTTCCATGGCCAACAGCTGCAGCCATGCAGTTCGACCTCCATGCCATAGCTTGAGCTGATGCTGGCGTCCAAGTGGCGTTACCAGAAGGCGACTGCTGAGAGAGATAGAAAGGCTTCTCACTACCCTGATAGCTCCCACTGCTTCCAGCCATGACGCCATTGTACGTGACCGAGTTCGACCCAGTGCTGTGTTCGAGCCACGAAGAGTCGACGCTCGCAAGGTGGTGAAGCGCCGAGTTTGGCTGGAAGAAGCTGTGGGTGTCGGTCCCCAGATGGAGTTGGTGGAGGCCACCAAGGCCATGAGCGGCGGCCACCACGGCGTCTTCCTCCTGCTTGCACGGGAGGCCGCTCAGCTCCAGAGGTTGCGGTCGATGGAAGGCGATAGTCCGCCGCCCGGCATGCTCGGCATGCTCGGACGCCGCATCCCTCAGCCGCTTGCCTGTGCCGCAGACGGTGTTGTTCTCGAGGATGCTCTTCACGTCGTAGCGGCTCATGTCGAAGTTCGTGACCGCGCTCAGCCCCCGGAATCTTATGGCAGCGACGTCGTACGCCTCCGCTGCCTCTTCTTGGGTGCCTGAAGGTTACACTTAGAAGCTTAGAACACTAAGCCTAAGGAGTGCATTAAGCTCCATTAGATCAACCTCTTCTACATTGGAACCAGGTTAAAATGATAATGAGGTATTTTATTTTTATAATCTTTCAGCCTAATAAACATGATTTTTCATCCAATCCAAAATAAATATAATCTTTCATCCTAATGAGTCTGTCCAACATGTATAAATACACATTGATTCTTGCATTCATTCTATAAAAAAAAATAAATTTTATTATCATACATAGATCTTTAAAGTATAAAGACATACTGTCGTAAAAAATAACCATTTGTATCTTAGGAGACAAATATCGTGAAACCATAGCGTAGAACAAATTCGTCTTAAGAAAAAAGAGTTCAACTCTTGTCGCGACGAAATCTTCTTTTTTTATAATCTAACCTAAGTTTTCCTTTCAAATTAATCTTTTTATTTCTATCAAATTATTTTAAATGGAAGAAATACAACTTCTTCCAACATTCCACATGCATGCAATTCACTACAGATAGCATATGCACAAACAAAACATACTGAAGGTTCCCAAATAGAGGTCTTTGTTCCCTGCTACTCTTCCTATCCTTGCTTGCCATCTCCCATGCTGATGATGTCTGAAACATGAGACATATATATATCTATAATTAGGAAAGTATTCCATTGGAAAGACTGATCTGAAGTGAAATATCAACAAAAGTGAAGACAAAGAGGTTGATGTTCTAAATGAAATCTAAATCTGCTTGCCTGGTTACTCCACGATAGATAGAGGCTCCTCTAGAGAATCCACTGCTCTTTCTGCATGCAAAGTATGCCATTTATGTTAACATCAGATCTAAGAATCATATACATACATACATACATAAATGAGAAGACTTACCTCCTAATAGATGCAATAAATTCCTGCCTTGTCATGTGTTGCATCTCCTCCAACTCTTTCTCATACTTGTTTATCTAAGTATGATCAAGCAAAACATAAATCAATCACTTGAAATAAGAGAATATACAAAGAGATCATAAAGAGAGAGAGAGAGAGAAGGGACATTAACATACAGGGAAATTTGTTGTAGTGGTTGGACCCCAATACTTGAGAGCAGCCAAATCATAAGCCCTTGCAGCCTTTTCTTCCTTGTCATAGCCACCTACAAAACCACCAACATGTGTTATTGCCTACAAACTGGAAAGGGGAGAAAGAACTGATCATGAAGGGGTTCAATGCTCACCTAAATAGACTGCATGGATTTGGATGAGGAGGAAGGAGCCATTTGCAGCACATATTGCATCAAAGATGGTGAGAAACAAAGATAGAAGAAGAGGCTTAATACTAATCGAATGAGAATGATGCAAGTTGATGTACCTTGTCTACCCTTGCGTGCCTGTCCTTCTCTTCGGCAGCTATTATCCCATAGATGAGCCTCATATCTACCTGTCCATCTATGCCTGAAAGCACATCATAGACTTTTGGAGTTACTGCTACTAATCAAAGAGTAAATGTTAAGTTTGCAGTAGAAAATGCTAGATTTCATCTGAAGAAGACATGCCAGACCTCGTCACACCGCGGTAGATGGAAGATCTCTGCCCAAATGTGTCGACGGATCTCCGAGGAGCTGCTGTTATTGCACCAGTTTGGGAGTCGAGGCTGCCTCCGATGGCTTTCTGCTTGTTGTCTGAGGAGGAACTCTCACCTCCGCAGCTCGCCTCAGTCATCAGTAGAGGCAGCGCGGAGCCCGACTGTGAACCTGTGCTCATGCTCATCGACAGAACAACACTGGCTTGGCCAGTAGTTGCCCCGGCCGTGTCATTGCTGACGTTATTGGCCTGCTGGTGCGGGGTGGGTTGGCTCCGTAACCATGTCTTCATCGTCGACACTCCGATAGGGTTGCTCATAAGGGCTCCATCGCGAGCGCTCGATGTCACAGATGAAGTGTCGGAGAACATGTACATGCCACGGCTCCCACATGCATCGCCAAGGAAGTCTTCGAGCTTGGGCTCTTCTTCCACCGCATTGTTTCTGCTACCGTTCGATCCAACCAGCATGGACAGCTCTGAGGCGCCTCCATCGAAGTCCAAACTCTTCGAGTTCCAATCTGCGAGCAACGATGAAAGAAGAAAAAATGAAACCAAGAAAGCTAGAAGAGTATGTGCTGATGATGCCTTGAGCATCGGGGAGCCATTGACCTTGGGTTTGATGATGGGGTCTATTGAGGGCATCCACTAATCCAAAAGAGGCATAGAGGCCAAAGCAGTCAGTGGAGACATCATCGCCCGGGTGGTGCTGATGAGACTGTGAGGAAGGGAGCTCCTGTGGGGAGAGGGAGAAGGCTAACCAGTGTTGATTCATGGAAGCCATTGTAGGACTCAGGAATGTGTTGGAGAGCAGGAGGGAGAGACTGTGGATCTGCCTCACACAGCAAGGAAAAGCTAGAATCCAAGAATGTGAAGGCAGAGACCGGAGTGCAACAACAAACCAAGCATCAAGAAGGTTTGGAAGAGAGGGGAAAAGGTCAAGGCAAACTGAGACAAGAACAGTTCCAAACAGGATCCAACAGTAAGTTTATATACAGCTGCAAGCATCTCTCTCTCTCTCTCTCTCTCTCTCTCTCTCTCTCTCTCTCTACAAACATGGAAGCCTGCTTTTTCCCTAAGATGTGGTTTAGGCACATGTAACATAAGCTAGAAGCATGATCAATAATAGAGGATTGGGAGAAAAAGATTAGAGATAAATGGTGGTAATCACAGAGAGAATCATGAGAGCAGATATGAGAAAGATTATGATCTGAACCTAAAGATTAAAGTCAATTCAAAACTACAGTAATTAGCAAAAAATCAAAGGCTTACGTATTGTGCATTTTACTTCACCATTAAAATGTGATTTCATGTTGTGAGGGTAGAATGATCACAGCATATATAGGATTTGTGTGTTTCAACCAATAGATTTATGTCCTTCAAAGACCTAAGAGTGCTGATAATACTTTATTGATCCTAATGCCTTTTTTATATGCTAATGTACTGTTATATGGACACTAATCTAAATTAGGATAGGAGGCTGAAGTGCTTGACCACCTGACATTTGTAGTTCTTCATGATCTAATTGTGACTGATAGATCTCATACTACACCAAATGAGTGTTGAGTGAAATGAAGACATTTGATTCTCTTAGCAACATGAGATAATTTTTGTTAGCAAGTTCTTTGATGTCAACCATTCTCCCTCTCTCATCTTGTTATCCCCCCCACCCCCATGTTGACCTTGTCTCTCTGCACAACCCGGACTCTCCTCTTGGGCTGTCTCTCTAGATAGATCCAGCATTACCTAATACCAAAGAAATGAAGGTAAAGAATGTGTGTGTGTGTGTGTGTGTGTGTGTGTGTGTGTGTGTGAGAGAGAGAGAGAGAGAGAGAGAGAGAGAGAGAGAGAATAGTTAAAGGATCACAGAGCGTGCTATATGTGTCCCGAATGAGGACACAAACCCTCGTCTTCCGGGTCATTGGACCTATTCATTGCATTCTCCAAAACCCTTGCCAAAGGCCCTAAACAATATTACTAGTGGTGGTGAGAGAGAGAGAGAGAGAGAGAGGGTAAGATATGAGTGGTTCTTATCTCGGTTAATGCAAAGCTTGCGGAACCTTTGACCGTCAAAGAAGGAAGAAAGGTAAAAACACATGGTGGCATAGATAGAACGAATATGATAAAGTATGAATAAAATGCTTGTTTGTACCAAAAGGCAAAACAAACACAAGCAAGAAGTCACCTCTAGGGTTTTCAGCAAGGCAAATTAGCTGCTTTATCTTCTTCATGTGCGAAGATGCATTAGCAGCAGCCACACACATATGCATAGATGGACTCTGTTTTATGAACATTCACAGGCGCGATCTGCATGTCTTCTTGTACCCTGGGTTTTACGTGCGTGCATGCATGCATGCGTCGGTTCCACGTCCTTGTGCATGCATGACCTATGAAATGGAACCAAGTAGAAGAAGAAAGGAACTTAACTGTATAAGCAGCACTCCCTCTAGGGTTTGATTCGATGCAGTGTGTTCATTACTCTTCTTGAGATCAGAAGTCGTTTTGTTGTGTGGGAAGTCGTAAGATAAGCTCGTTCTATTACTAGACAAGAGAGAGAGAGAGAGAGAGAGCGTTTGTTACGGTAAGTGGGCAACCAGTGGCGTCTGGGAGAGAACGACGACCTCATGGGGAACATCTAATACTGATATCTAACCCATCTTTAACTCCAAAAAAGCAGAGTGGATCATATCAATGGTCCACACTGAGCACATGTTTACATCAATAGTTATGCCCATGTTCAAGTCTAGCTAGCACAGTTTACCAAGAGGCGTAGAGAGAGAGAGAGAGAGAGAGAGAGAGAGAGAGAGAGAGAGAGAGCACAGTCGTCAAGGGGTGAGTGGACGAGGGATTTGGCCTAGGAGAAATCAGCGGACGCCCGTGCCTTCTCGGTAAGAATAACTACTCGATCATTTCCACGCACGATGACCAACGTGAAGAGAGAGAGAGAGAGAGAGGAGAAAAGCCAGAGCAAGAGTAAAACAAGGAGTTAAACGAGATTAATGGTCGCTGTTGTGGAGGGAAAGAAGGATACAAGAGCAGAGTTGATAGATAATAGCTAGGCTACTCTCGGACATAGCCTCCATAAAGATCATTCACCTAATTATATTCTTGTTTTGGCCTGTTTTCTGATACGTGTTTGTGGGATTGTGTGTTGAGAGAGAGAGAGAGAGAGAGAGGTGGATTTGTTTACTTCATGCTTGCCTTGGCTTGTCTGCTCTTGCAATGCTCAGCTAACCATAGTTTATGCCATCACTTTGCCAAGGGTGGGGAGACTTCTTCAGTTCTTGCACAACTATGACAGTGTGGGACTCAAACCTTTTTTGACTTGGAAGACTTGTCATGGTATCAACAGGCTAAGTAAGAACTTAAGATTAATGCAACCTCCAATGCATCATATTCAAACCCATTACATTGTCTATGTTGATCCTCCTGTATGTAGACAAGTGCATGCACACACACACACACACGTGTGCATCCAAAGTCCACTTCTTCTTCTTCTTCTTCTTGTCTGTGGGCTCCATTTGTCATAAGATCAGGCTGCAGTAGGCTGAGCACAATCCAACACAAGATATTATGATTGCAACTGGGTTTCTATACTTATAAAAATTATATTAAAATCCCTACATTTATAAAAATAAATTATTGATATCCTTATATAAGATTTAAAAAATAATTTCATAGAATTAAAATAAAAAAATTTGTTAGAATAATGAGATTAAATATTTTAGTTTCATAAGTATAAGGATCTTAATATAATTCTTAAAAGATCCAAAAACTAAAAATAATTAATTACATGATATAATCTATAATTAACCTAATGATTACATGATTTCAATTCACATGTAAACATAATTAGGCTTACTATATTGCAATGCATGTGAACTTTTTAGCCACATATTTGCTTGATTCAACTTTTATCAGTCAAGAGTAATATATATATATATTATATGATGCAGCAAATACACCAACTCACATGTAAAGAACCTGGACATTTTTCTAGGTTATTGTAGAAAAATAAATTTAACTTTTATTATAGTAAAATATATAAAGTCATTTAGATAACTACAAGGCCACCCAAATAATTGTAAACTAGTTAAATAGATTCATTTTGCCACCCATGGGGAGACCTTCAGATGAGAGCGTGGACTGCAAGGATATGAAATCACAAGACATGAGCAGAAAATAACGTTTGACTTTTACAAGTGTTCAGCAAGACAAACACGTTCTACCCTTCAAACTAGAGGTGTGTTGTGGTAGCTGAGAGTCACAGTTCCCATTTTGACAATAGATGCTGATTTGAACTCTGAAGCATACCTACAAACCATGCAGCTTTGCTTATGGCACCAGAAAAGAAAAGAGAATGAAGCATCATGGAAGCACACCAGGCTTAACTCTCCACCCTCCTACTTGTTGGCATCACCAGCAGCCAGGTCAAAGTACAGAACAAGGAAATGCAAGAAATGTGCATGCCAACACAAAAAATGAATACACTTCCATCTTTTCCTTTAGAAAAGAGAATGTTGTATGATTGGGTAACTGCAAAGCATCCAACAAAGGTAAAAGTGAGCACCTAACATCATCCAAAAGTAAGCTGCCTCAACAGCCTTTACAAGGGAAAAGTCACTGCAAACAAAGTTTAGCATCTTATGCATTACTAGAGAGAAGTTCTGAAGCACATGTGATGACAAGTAGTTCACATGGATCTTGTTCTCTTGTAGAGTAGCCGATGGCAACATAGATATGGCTAACATGAAGGGGATCAAACTGTCCAATATGCTTTGATAAGCTTGCTTTTGAAAAAGAATTGGTTCTGCTGAAACACATGTAATGACAAATGGTTCACATGGATCTTGTTCTCTTGTAGAGTAGCCCATGGCAACATAGATATGGCTAACATGAAGAGAATCCAAATACGAGGATTCAACCGTCAAATATGCTTTGATAAGCTTGCTTTTGAAAAAGAATTGGTTCTGCTGATTGCTTCTGCTGAAACATATGTAATGACAAATAGTTCACATGGATCTTGTTCTCTTGTGGAGTAGCCCATGATAACAGAGATAGTGCAACCATGAAGAAGATCCAAATAAGAGGATTAAACTGTAAGATAAAAATCATAGTTTAATTTGGAAATCATCTACCTGTTAGCCAATATAGCAAAAGTTTTATGATCTTCCAAAATTTATCATCACAAAGTCCAATGTAAAGAAGCAAAAGGTGGGGTGAACTGTGAAATAGAAGCTTTTTCTGTATATGAATATAATATGTGGTCGAAAATGGGGGGAACAAAAAGTTAATGAGTTGAAATATTCATGAAATTAGAGAAGAACAATAAGCAATAAGAACTAGCAGCTCTTGTCATCCATTATCTAATTATAGGCTTGCTTTAAAAAAGAATTGGTTCTGCAGAAACACATATAGTGACAAATAGTTCACATGGATCCTGTTTTCTTGTGTAGTAGTGCCTTGACAACATAGATATGGCAACCATGAAGAAGCTCCAAATAAGAGGATTAAACTGTCAAATAAAATTGACTGCATCATTTGGAAATCATCTATCTGTTTCTATGGTCTTCCATAATTTGTCATCACAAAGTCTTGTATAAAGAAGCCAAAACAGGAAGGAACTAGTACCAAAAGTCAGTCACACAAACTCAAGTTCTTTACATGAATACAAAATGTGGTTGAAAATGAGGGGAATGAAAAGTTATCCAGTTCAATAATTATTCATGAGATTAAAGAAGAAGAACAAGCAATACGAATCGCAGCATTAATCATCTATTACTTCATTATAAGCTTGCATCAAGAAAGACTTGGTATGAAGCCCGATTGCTGCTGCATTATCAGGATTATGGCAGAACGTCAAGAACCCTCAGCATATGAGAACTAAAAGAAATCAATTTCTTGTGAGAATGATTGCTACTTAGCTTCTCATAGCTAAAAGTAGATGCAAGCAGCTAAAATTTCCATCTACATTTTCTAGTAACATGGAATTCTTCCTCATTGTTATTACTCTGAGAAACCAGTAATAGTTTGATCTTCAATCTTTAGCTTCAAACAATAAGTAATTATCAGGAATAACTATTCAGAATAGGAAGAGAATTGTTCATTCTTTCATCCAAAGAAAAAAAAAAAAAAAGGTCCTCCATTTCCCAACCAAAAAAAGGCTGTCCTGCTACAGAGACCTGCCTAGCAGCCCCTTTCTCATCACACCAAACAGAGAGAACAAAAGCACAAAAAGATGGCAAGAAAAGAAAGAAGGAACAACAAAATTAAGCCCAGCAGCTAACTCGTAAGCCAATTACTGAAGCAACTTATACCAAAAGCAATTCATAATTGTAGCCATATTGTGGTTGAAGGATAGCAACAGCATACTATTCTAATCCAATAGACTTGGTAAAGAAGAAGCCTGTTTCAATCGACTATCAAGCAACAGAAACCATGGAGAATGGCAGAACCTCAAATCTTAATGATCTTAGCAGCTCTTATGAGGGGGTTGGCCTTCGCAATCTGCTCTCTTCCGGCAGCTTTGTAATCAAAGGAGCAGTCGTGGGTGTCGGAGTACCGGTGGCTAGCGCAGAAGAGATCCCCGCACCGGCACCGGAAGCCGGTGAGCCCCACCCTTTTCCGGCAACTCGAGCACCGGTTGATGTAGCGAAGGGGAGGGGCCTGCTTTCTAATCTTCATCTCGAAAGAGAGAGCGGCGCCGGAATCGGCCGCCGCTGGGTTTCCTGAATTCTCAGGCATCTCGGGAACTGGGAGCTCCTGGGGAGGCTTCAGGCAAAGAGAAGGTGGGGACGGTGGTGCGGGCGGAGGAGAGGGAGACGGAGAAGAGGAAGAAGAAGAAGAAGACGAGGAGGACGAGGGTTTGAGGATCTCAGCTTCATCTTTGTCAAGGTTGCAGCTTTCCCCTGCCATCTATCCAAATTCAAGGAGAATACAAAAGCAATAGCCAGAAATGCTAATCAAAGGGAATAAATCGAGAGAAAAAGAGATCGCCGCAAGTGAGAAATCCAAGTGAAAAAGGCTTAAATCTTAAGGAATCAGAGACGAGCGGCGTGGATGGTGAGAACAAACATTCGTTAAAGCTGACACTTTTCTCCACGGATTTGGGCAAAAAATTAGAACTGGCAGACGATCATAGCCAGAGAACGAGTGGGTGGTACCTTTACCAAGATCAGAGATCGAATCGAGATAGGATGAACGAAATCTTAAAGAAGACAACGGAAACCCTGGAATCAAGCTCACCGACTGGGAACTGTCAGATGGAATTAAGGTCTGGGGAGCGAGGCGATGACGGGAATCTCCTCGAAATGGATCGAGCTCGATCTAAAGATCGAGGCCGAAGCCGTCGGGATTCGAGGAGGAGGAGGAGGGGGGGAGTGCGGGAGGGGAGCGGCGTGAGCAGGTGGTGGTGACTCAGGAAGCCATCAGTATAAATCTACTGCACTCACGATTAAAGAGAACTCTGCTTTGGCACTCTTCCTCCTACCTTTTCTGCCCTTTTTTTTCTTTTTTTTTAATGCCTTTAATTTACCAAATAGCCTAAATAAATGAATTTTCAGTAATTTTGCTTGATAAAATATAGAAGGATTATTTTTCATGTACGCCCTCACAATTCATTGAATGAAACACATGTGACGATGCTCCTGCTATCCTAACCGTTTGACGAAGCTCTGACGGTTGTGATCACCGGGAAAATAGCTTGCAGGAGTCGGTACTCCACTGTTTCGGTATACGGAGTGGATGTATCAGATCTGACCGTCTCAGACCGTCCGATCAAGTAGCTCCAACCTGTCACAGCTGTAGTGATGTCATAATTGAATTAAATATATTAAAATATATTTTAATAATGCTGTCTTATATTTATTTCTATTTATCCTCACAATCAGTATCTTTAGTTTTTTGTCTAGAATATGTTAATATCAGCTTAAATGATTTTTTTTCTTCATTTTCATCCTTTATCAGTGCTGCACTTAACTGAAGTATTTCATATTTGATCTTTTATGATACATAATAAATGAATCTTTTCATTTTCTAAAGTTTTTTTTTACAAATTGTTTTCAAGTCATTGATCATTAGCAAGAATGGCTTTACAAAATTTTTATAACATATTTTTTTAATTAATGGATACACGAATTTTATACAAAACTCCTAATTTCTCGGCTTTTATTAACAAAATTCGAAACTCCTAATTTCTCGGCTTTTATTAACAATACATTCATCAATTTCTTTATTGTTGAATTTGTAACTATAAACTAATGTTCGCAATACCGTACCTTACCGATATTTCGACCTAAGCTCGGTATGATGCAATACGTGTGTACCGAGCGATACATCCAGTTGTACCAAGCACTGAAGTACTATAGTGCACTGCTACAGTCAAAATCGAGCATATCGATAGCGGACGGTCCGCGTACTGGTAGTCTGTCGGACCGATACGTACCACCCGTATCGAACGGTATAATTCGATATTGCAGACCCTACTATAAACACAAAAAGTAATTTAATTAAACTGAACAAAATTCTTTGTTTTTAATGCCATCAGCCAATATTCCGATCGGACGAAATATAGATATTAAATGACAATGATAGCCTGAGCTTACAAAGAAAAATCTTCACAAAGACATCAATGCTTTGCGTTTGAAATACATATGTCAAATTTAGATAACACAACAATGGCTTCATATCACAATAACTTCAAGAACAATATGAACAACTGCAACAACTGATTCAAGCTGCCCTTTTGAAGCCTGCCGGATATCGAGGTTCTCTGTAGCTCAGTGAAACATTTGAAGCATGAGAAAGAGCATTGAGAATTATCCATGAATCCGGCTGTTAGACCATCACAATCATCTCCACGTTTGATTCGGCATGAACCTCTATGACGGCATTATGGTGTGCGCCGACCAAAGATTTCATGGCCACAAGATGGTGGAAATTTTACGACGAGCAGCAAAGCATTGTACTCTTGAATATTTCTTTCTTGTAGTAACAAATATCAGATGTGTCAAATCTCAAGACTGAAGAATATACTAAAACCAATGGACAAGATGCCAGGTCAAAAGCAGTACTATGTTTCCGTTTTAGAAACAGAAATCTGAATCAAGAATTAAATGGGAATTTACATTATATGTTTGAGATATACATAAACACTTTTTTTCTTGGAAAAAAAAAAAGACGGTCCATTGTAAAGTTTGCTATGTACACAGCCAGGACCCTTTGGTTCATTACCTTGGCATACAATAATATTCTGAGGCCCCTGATCTAAATTCTGGTAGCTTTAGATCGGTAAACTCTGTCTTGAAAAGAAGCAGGAAAGAAATTATCTCCAGCCAAAGCCATTAGATATTCTCTGTAGTCTGGAGACAGAAAACAACCTTTCCATTGTTTCTTCAGTCTGATTCTTGCAAGTATTTTTGGAGATGGCCCGACAAAAATCACTGCTCATATGATCTTGTAGAGCAGCATAATAGAAAGAACCCCTTGCAGGAAAATAATTTCATAGACATATGACACTTATACCATGCTCTCCTCGTTAAATAAATCATCAGTGAGTTGGCCTTTATGTTTCCGGGTTTCTAAAGCTTTTTGAATTGCATAGTGACACCTGAATATGGATTGGCCAGCAAGAAATAACATCAGTCAAGTGGAATTGGATTTAGGTCAGCTGTGTACAATTAAACAATATTATTGCATGTTAGGCAGCAGAATGCATCATATGTAGAAATGGAACTTTTAGAAAAAAATGGAGAAGAGAATTTTGAGCTGGGCTGCATATGAACAGAATTACATACTAAACATTATGCTAGTAAGCTTGGTTATATACACCATGTATATAGCATGCATTACCGCGGGATTCCTTAAATACAATTTGAGGCATTTAGCCAATGTCAGATCTGAGTTGCAGAAAGTTATACTGCTTGGTTGTTGCATATTATGTGCATCAATCCTTGATGTACACTATGGTCATTGCAGAAAGTTATATTGCTCGGTTGTTGCATATTATGTGCACCAATCCTTGATGTACACTTCCAATATTAGAGACTTGAGCATAAAGTACCAATCAAGGATTAAATACCAGCCTGACTGATACATACCGACCGACATGTACTGATCTAATCAAGTATGGGAAATGGAAGATATAGCTCAATGCAGGTCATGTATCATTCTTTTTGTAATTCCCATTTTTTATTTAATTAAATGCTACCGAACCATACAGGTTGGCATATTGTCTAGCATGTCAGTACCACATTAATCTGATAGGTTACTGAAACTGGTATCAGACCGGTAGTTAAATCTTTGTTATTGATAGTTTAATGCAAATAAAGATTCTTAACAAGCCTGCTAATTAGGAATGGTGCTTAATATTTGATCATGCCATAAGGTATCGCTAATGGCTACCAAATTATGTTGCAATGTCAGCAGGCAGGCCTTGACAATGACTGGTGAGGCTCTTCCTGATTGGTCAAAACTACACCTCAGACCAACCAGCAGGCATTCAGATGAATCCAACAAGATGCATGAGAGGCACAAATTCTTTTTCTCCCTCCTCTTATCTTTCAAACACAATTGACAAAAGAAACCATTTAAGGTTATCCCTCCCACTTCCCTCTGCTATTCTTCATCAGATCCAACTAAATCTAGCCTAGTCCAACCAACTTGGTAACCACGATCCCTCTTCTCCTTCTCTCTTTCCAATTTTTTGACTCTTCTGGATGTTTTTATTTGATGACTGAGATCAGTAGAATCCAAGACAGATTAGCTTACTCTAAAATTGGTTGATTTCGACACATTCAAACCGATTTTCGGCCAATTCTGATTTATTCCCACCAATAAGGAGAAGAAATTGAATTGACCCTAGCAGTTTCTAAATGGAATCAACCAATATGCTGAACCTGTCCTATATTCACATGCAGGTGGGTCCATGGCCACCAAGCTGAGGGAAAACATAGTTTCACTTTCAATTGCCTACCTATATTTTCTTTTCAAGTACTTCATATGGCCAACATGAATTTTAAAATAAAACAAACACCATTTGAGAACAGAAGCTATTGAGTAGATTTTGAAGGGGTCTTATTGGGCCATATTTCTGAAATCTATTAAGTGAACATAATTTTTATTTCTTTCAATTTTTTTATTACAAAAACAAATTTGGATGAAGAACTAATCCTTATTTGACAACAAAATTTCACATCAACCTGATCAATCCCAGTCAATGTTATAATATTAGGATAGCTTGTCATTAATGTATTTAGTTTTAAATATAGAAATTATACTAGTAGTACAATAATTGTACCATGAAAATGAAATTTTATCTTAAATAATAGTCAAGAGACACATAACTCAAGCTTGATATAGCGTCAAACATGGGGACTCTTGACTTTCTAATCTCTTCTTTTCTGAGAGAAATAAATGAATTGGCATTACTAGATAATTGAAAAGAAGGATATGAATGACAACAAAAAGGAAGACATACGTAAAGAGAGAGTGGAAGGACAAAACTATATGAGAAGTCAATATAAATTGTAATGGTTTATGTTGCCACATGAACTTGCATCTTCGATATGGGTAGCACCAAGGAGTTAAGCATGAAATTCTTGTCTAGGCATTTTGCTGACATAGATGTACCCGCAAAACTAGATTGCTTGAGATCTAGAATTAAATTTCATGACTTCTGAAACACATACAATATTCCTTGATATTTATCTGAAACCAACCTGCCTCTAATTCTAAATTTTGCAACACCCCCTCAGATCGGTACATCAGCTTGGAACATATGAATAATATGTCCAGGACCAGATGAGACTTAAATCCTTAGGAAGAAGAAACCAACACTTTGAAATTCTGTTTTCACCTATGCCCCATGCCACCTCTATGGTATAATATGTTTGTTCAATAGCCCAAGTTGTGCATGGCAATCACCAATAGCAAGTAAAGATACTCCATGTTCATGATAATCAAAACAGAAAGAATCAGATACCACATGTTTCATTCCAAGAAATGAGCCAGATTTGGAAGAAATAATAAGCTGTAAACAACAATGACAAACTTGATGCAAAACTCAATGCTCTTATTAAGAACAATCCCATGCGCTCTGCAACTAGCCAGGAAAGCAAAGCCAGCTACATACAGGAAAAAAGATGTCTGCAACATGATCTAGAAAGGGTATACACATATATATGTTTTCTGAAAAGGCAGACTCATATAAGTTTCTTAGTTGTGAAGCTGCAATTGATAAGAGAAAAATTATGACATTAAGCGATACAAACATTTGACATGGTAAACTTTAAAACTGCCCTGAAAAACCATGGTTATATAGATCTGCTAATATTGAATATGCAATTATCTAAAAGAGCTGACCAATGCACGAGGTTTCCCACAATGCATGGTCTAGGGAGGGCAAACATGTGCACCCTTATCTTGCAAGTAGATAAGCTACCTATCCTACATAAGAGGCATCCATGTTTCACCAAATGTCATGGATAAATATCAGATACATTCACACTTTATGATGAAAAGCAATTTTTATCAGATTAACATTGTGTGTCATCCTCAAGTTTGTTAAAATTAATGTTTCGTTCTTACCTATCTCTGGCTCAGAAACTCCATAATTTAGAATTTAGAAGGACCAAAACTAATCCATGCATACAAATTATTGAACCACTTCCCAATTGATAAATGTATAACATGAAAGCTCCTACGAAATTATCTTGTCTACCGAAGTGCATATCACAAAAGAGAATATTGGGGCAGTACCTCCATGGTAGATGATCGAGGAACATATAAGATGACACAACAATGTCCTTGAAACTCTCCTTGTTTGCAACAAAAGCCTTATAGTCATACTCACTGTCATTAATTATCCAGCTTTTCCACATAGGTGAATTGCTCTTTTGAACTCGTACTATATGAATGAGGAGGCCTGGTATGTACATCTCAATACATCTTCCCTCCGAATCTTGGACATGGGATAAGGGGTCATCCACAATTGGAGAGAGTCGATCATCAAAATGAAACAGGTTATCAGAATTCTCAAATACTGTTGCTTCACTCAGGTCAGATTGGTTGAAAGCATTGAAACCTTCGTGTGGAAAACCACTACTTGGTTCATCAAAGAAATAAGTTTCATCCTGATATATCTGTTGGTCAGGTTGCCTGCTCTTTGCAGCAAATGTATGTGGTACTTCAACAGATGCACCATTAATTTCTGATGTTCCTCCAGCTGGTGTCTTGGTATCATTTATAATATGTGAGCCAGGATTATGATTAGGCATATTCACCATACAAGAAACTGCATGGCCACAAAGAAAAACCCCACCTTTGATAGTATACTTCAAATGGTTCCTTTTACAAACATGGTTACCATCTTTAATTGTCTCAGTGTCCTGATCAAGAGATGGGGCAGAAGCATCATGGTCTTTCATTTTCTGATGGGATTTCTTTGCATGAAGAACTTTTCGGACAATTTTGGCTACCATTGCTGAGTCACTCGTAGAATCATTTGAAATAGCACCAATGGCAGCAGCACGAAGTCTAAGGATGGAGTTAACAGAGAGCCGTGCAGAAAATTCATCATTGTATATAATGCTGTGCAGGATTATCAGGGTTAATTCAGAACATAAAGCAAAACAAAATTACCTCAAGTTGGTGTTTTCTCTCAAGCATACCAAGTAATAAAGTCTGAACATGCCTCAGCTACAACCGAGTCAACACAAGGAAGGGTTCCATATGTATACACATGTAAGTTTGGATATCGAGCATAAAACTGCACAAACAAAAAACATCTTTTAGATGAATGTACTCTGCCTTAGAAAGAAACAAATTCTTTATAGGATTGAAGCTTCAGGTCTCATAAAGGGAAAGACAACCAAGATCTGAAGCAAATTACTAAATTCGGGTCTGGCTTATATGTGGATGAATCCAGGAGTCCCACTAAGTAATGGACTCTTACCCTCAGCCCTAGCATTGTTGCAACAGCACCTCCTAATGAATGTCCTACAATCCGAAGTTTATATCCATCGCATTCACATCCTATCCCCATCAAAGAAGAAAGGAATCCAGATTTGTTGGGTTGCAACCCATCTACAGATGCAAAAAATTTAAATCAGAAAAATGAAGAACAGTAAAACAACACAAGGAATTGAAATGCAAGAGACTGTAAAAATTATTCAGAAATGGGAAACCAATAATAGATTTTTCAGAAACATTTCTTCTTCCAAAGACGATTTAGGGGATCATATCAATTTCAGCATTGAAAGAGAAATTTAGCATGGAAAGTGTGCGGTGTTCATTTATATACTTTATGATGTTACTATAAATGATGGTAAAAAAATCTTGCAATTTTCTTGCCAATTCTTTATAATCTAACTGAAATTTACTTTGCCATTATTTTTTACTAGCCATTGTCAGAGGCATCCACCTTAGGATGTTCTTTAACTTCTCTAACTTGAGGACAGCAGCTATTCATAGTTGTGGGCACAGGGCCAATTCACACACAAACAGCTGACGTGAACCAATATTGTACCATCATTTTGGAATCTTTTATGTGCCAGACATGCATCCTAAGATGGGCAATGTAAAGCAAACATAATGCTCAAGGAACCAAATTGCTTACAGGCTGCAAAGTTAAATGTTACATGTAAGTTCCCCATTCAGCTTCTGGTAATGAACAAGCAAATAACAGGGATGGAGGGCCCAAGGTCATTTGTCAGGCAAAGAACATTATAGACTAGGGTAGGTTGAAACAGATTATATATAAGAAGCAGAAACTACAATTTCAGGAAGAAGAGGACATTATTAGAGAAACAATCATCATAAAACAAAAAACCAAAGAAGGCTATAGAGAAAAAAAGCAGTTTATGCATGAGTGACACACTGCATAAAAAACATGTTAACAAATTTGATAATACCTTTATCTACAGGTTGCCCATCTATTTGCATGGCAAGTTCTTGAGCATACTCAACAATTCCTGAATGGCCATAATGTGGGAAAGATGAGAGAACACTATCCTTGACAGTTTGGGGAAGTTGATCACTACTGAAAAATTAGAAAAGAACCATTCAGGATTCCAGAAATTTGAAGTAGTAATTCTTGAACCAGCAGTTCAGCAAAAAGGCACCCCCATACTAAACAAAGAAGAAAAATACCACTAGCACAGCGTATAAATTATTTGATGATGTTGGAAATAATGCATGTTGGTATTTACGGCCCTTTTGCTGTTGTTGTATGAGAAATAATGCAAGCAATTGGACAGAGACCTTTTTATCACTAAAAATGCTGCAACTATTCCTGGTTCTGATTTCTCAGTCTTTGCTAAAATCTAAATGAAGGCACTGCAAAGTATACATGGTTATTGGAGATGATATGTTGAAGCCTCACCAGTGGTTAAAACTTAAAACTGTAACAAAATGTTAGAAGCCTCCAATCCACATTGTACTCAAAGGTGAAATGTAAACGTTGCCAGTTACAAGAATGAAAAAGGTTGGGTGTTTCATTTTTATGGTCTTTGGCGCAAGTGGATCATTACTACAAAAATATCCTCTTAGAGTATCATAAGTATGAGTCCCTAACAACCACGGATAACCAACAATAAGGTGCCTCTCACTACAAATAAAGGAGCAAGCTATGTGCTTGAGAGCAAACATGGGCCGAGGAGGATGAGAAGATGAAAAAGGCGGAAATTAAGGTTCGGGCTGACAAGGAAAAGAGGGAGGAGTGGAAAGGAATAGAGGAGGAAGGAAATGTAATCAATTAAAAAGCCTGTATGTAAAAGAAAGTCATTTATAATTAAGGGAAAGTTACAAACAAGGAATAAGAATATACATAATGTCAAAAGGTGCCCTATGTACAACTATCCATACACATACACATCAATGAACACTAAGACAGACTTACTTGATTATTCCATCCAAGTCATCCATAGAAAGAGTGCAGTTTCTGCATAAACCATCTGTTATAAGGTCTTCAGGAGTCTCAGTGCCACGTACTGCTATGACTACAGATTTAAGATCATGTATAACAAGAACAAAGTAAGCTGCCTCACGCTTTGTCTGCAGATGAAAAACAAATATATGCAAGTGAAAAATTACAATCAAGATGTCTATATTTATCTAATTCAGATATAAAGACTGAGTTAGTCCAATGACAAATTGCCAGGAGAAAGAAACATGAAATAATAAACTATAATATATGCTTAAAATTTGCTGGGAAATCACAGTTACAGGTAAGAATAGGTCATATCATGAGATACAAGCATTAAGAAAAAACTGAATTTAACATGTTTATCTGACATTCTGAAGTGTCAAACTCCAAATAATTCCCAGCCCTTAATTGGTTTTAAAAGCAGATCTGGTCAATCAGGTCAATTAGGGTCAACCTTTTTGACATGGATATAACTGTTTATATGCCCATACTTCATGAGAACCAAACAAAAGTAAACGTTAACCATGACATGACTTGCCATTCATAAACCCAAAGATAATGCTGCTCACAGGTCAGTTCAACCCAAACATGGCACGTTTAATATACAAACCCACTTTAAACAAATCAACTCACATCATCAGGTAGTTTTGGTTGTTGAATCTCAAACTGATAAACTAAAAACAAACTTCAGGTTATTGGTTGCCAAATCTCATATAGCAGAATTGCATGACAGTAAATCTTACCTGACTAACACGTCCACGTCGAAGAGCTTCTGGAGGCATGCTAACATACTTTAGAAAAGCTGCTGCATGACCTCGCCACCAGTTATCACCTTCAAGCATAGGGCGCCTAAAAAATATAAGCAACTCAAAAAGTATTAAATGATGCAGATAAGCAACTAATGCACAGAACATATACAGTACGAGAGAAAATGGGAGAGCATATTGTACTTGAACAAAGACTAAAAGCCTCTTCAATCCAGGTTATTGATATCTTATTAACGAATATTTCAGAAGTATCTTAAAATGGATAAGCAAATATGCACCTAATGTTAAAAATTGGTTTATAAATGATTAAAGGTAGAAACACGTCGTTTGAATTTCTTTTAAGAACGATGGATCTACAAACACAATTTTTTTTTCATGCTATTTTGTTTTTATCTCACTGTAGAAATTGTCTATTAAAGAACAATTTAGGTGCATCTTCAGAAACACATAGCATCCTGCAAGCATTAATTTGATAGCTATAGCTCTATATTATTTTTTGTCAGCAAGTATTGTGTAGCTAGAATGATAGAAAGTGAAATAAATAACCTGTTACGGGTCCATGGGCTTAAAACCCCTTGTCTATAAAGCCAGGCACATGGAAAAAGAATAGGATTTCTTCCGAAATCAAGAAGTGGACCCTGCAAAAAGACTGTCAAAATAATGGTTTAAATGATTGAAACGAAATGCATAATGTTGGTTGATGTAACTGTATAGGCAGCTTCAGCAAATTGATGGAACACAGCAGCCTCTTGAAGATGAACTTCAGGTGCCTCAACAAAGTCAGTGTGTACCAGAGGAGACTGCTTATGCTTCTGCAATAATGCAAGTCCTGAACAAAGAAGTTACATGCATTAGAAAAATAAAGAAAGTAAATGTATGAGCCTAAAATTACAGTAGCAACAGCACATAGCAGAAGATGTCTTTTGGACAAAAAGGATAAAATCTTTTTATTGCTTTGTTAATTCAGAAAAAAAGAGAAAGAAGTTACAGTTGGGAGCACAAGTTTTTGCAAATAATTGTGACAAGGCAAAGAAAAAAAAAAAATCAAGTATATCACAAAAATATATAAAATCCCAACTTCCAAAGAAAACCAAAGAATACTGTCAGCTTGACAAGGGATGAAGAATCTACCTTTGGTCACAAAATTCAGATTGAAGTGGGTTCTAAACATGCAGTATTATGAGGTCCATCACCAACCACCATCAGTGCGGACACTCTGATCCATGAGGAATTATCCACTTTAGGACGGACCATCATGGTTTTACCCTTGAGGATGGATCTAAAAGATGACTACGGGAGAAGAATGACCTTTAGCTCTTTTATGAGACCTTGGCTTCCCATCTCTGGAATGAATATGGTTTCATCATAGTAGTTTAGACTAAGTTTTAAAAACTCGGTCCATTGATGATGCTGGTTGGCGGTCAGGTTGATTCATTTTCGTTACAAAGCACCGTATTGGCATGATATGGATCAGTACCATCCAGTCCAGTGAGAAAAAGGGAAAAAAAGGGATGGTGGAGGATGATGAAGATGAACCGAAGGAGGAGAAGGGAGAGGTGGTGCAGGCGGAACAAAAATCTGTTGTGGGTGCTTTTGGCACAAAATTTCTCATGATACAGTCTTTTGTTGGGCCAAACCATCTCCGTATTTGACAATCTACCTCTACCATCTTGCATATACTAAATGCCACTACGATCACAAAGTTTGTCATCCTCCACGATGCAATATAGAGAGAAGAGCATAGAGGAAGTGGAAATAGGAGGAAAGAGAGTAATGTAATCTTTTAAAGAATAGATATGACATAATTGAAAATAGAGAAGTCATGAGATTTGTGATTAATCTCAAAAAGCATCAGGCATGCTCTTCAGGATGTTGAAAGTAATGGGGTATTTTATATAATGCATTCACAATATTGAAAGTAATATCTTTGTATAATACAATTAACATTTATACTTATAATAAATATAGAAAGAAAGTCTCACTTGCCTTTCACACTGCTGTAATATTCTATCTACCTACAAAGAGATAGGTGTTATCCCCTTGTATATCCAAGCAATTCTTACACAGTACCCCAACACACTACCTCCCACACTAGCTTTAACCCTCTCCCATATTCTTACCTCCCTTGGTGGTGCTCAGGCCTTTCATGTGATCAGCACTTATCAACACTTACTAATTGTTACATCATGGGATTTTACAAGGGTTTCTTAAGTTTGCAAGGGCATCCCAAATATTTCAAAATTTCCAAAGGCCTAGGATATTAAAGTACTATATATTTGTACAGACACAACTACTACATAGACAAATCATATTACTTTTTAAATAAACCATTCCCACTACTTTTCAATATTATCTTTTTATACAATTCTCTGTTTCATATTTGAGTTCCTCTTTTTTCGAAATGTAAAATATTTTATTGAATATGAAAGTACAAGATTATTGTATCAGATATAGTTCTCATTTGCCAAATTCTTCGTACATTTTTCTAATATGTCGCTGTTTTCTAGAATTTTTGTATTTTGAAATGTTTTCTCAAGTATTTCCAGTCTCAACATCAAGTCTCTATTTCTTCATTTAACATCTGGAAAACTAGTATGTTTCTTGCAGCTTTAAAGGAAAAAGGTATGTTTGAAGCAAACGACTGGCGATATAAGCAAGTGGTATCATCTCATTTCTGAAACAAGATGCCAAAGGAGACCTTTGTAGTCATGACTCATAAGGAAACTGCGTTAAAGACAATGAAAGAATTAGGACAACTAAAAGTTCTAGAATTGCATTAGTTATTAGTTTATTAGTGCATATGAACCTGCTAACAACTCGAAATGCCCTGTTCCTGATGCACGGTATGCCACCAGATCACCCAATAATCTTGCCACAGAATAAACTTCATCTTCTTCCAATACACTCCTGAAGAGAAATAGTAAAGTCACAATTTCTAGAATGTGAATGATCATCATAATATACATATTGCAGAAAGAAGCATACAAGTATTTCACACGTCCCAGACAGCATAAGACTTCTCGAATACCATGATCAAATACTTCACGGTAATGAGCTTTCCATGCAGTATCATGGGTTGCATAAAAAGACCTCCACCGCAGTACATCAGAACCAGTAGAACACTGAATGATGACCACAAGCCAAACAAGGACAAGAAAAGAAATTGTCAAGATTTTCTTCCACCGTTCATCATTGAGTCCTGCCCCAAGTCAACATTTTGGTGATTAAACAAAAAAGTGGTTCCACAGAAAAACGCGAGTAAACACTATTGTACTACATACAAAAAGCAAAAGAACTCTAGACACACAAAGGTCTATTGACCAAACAGAAAAGAAAATTTGATTTCATTAATATTATGGTCCATCCAGAGACATGATATATGCTGGAAGAAAAGGTTCTTACGGCGATCAAATAGGTAATTTCTTCCAAAAGCATCTAATCTACTAATCATATAGATTAATATAGAGAATCTTGTCATGGAAAAAGTTGTAGTAGTTCTTTAACAAATTATCCACCGAGAGCAGAATCTAATACCACAGCCAATTTTTAGGAGGAATCCCAGAATACCCTTCAGATTAAAATTTTAAACAACACATGTACTCATTAGGGAGCAATCGGAGCCCTCTCAACACGATCCTACACAAGCTTGGAAATGGGAAGACTAATCGAGCTCTCTCACTAACTCCTTGTAGTGATAGGCATAGATTTTTGTATTTCTGTTATTTTCATAAGTATTTTCATCATTGTCTTCAATTATTGTTTTAGGGAGTCTCTGTGGTCCAATTTTATCAGTCTATAAGAGTCCTAACATGGTTAAAAAGTTAGTTACATAGGTTGTTTAGCTATCATGAATAGTATTTGAAGAGTACTAGAGGGCCTTAAGACCTCTTTGCTAGCTATATATAGCAGTAAGTTCTCTCCTAAGACCTCTTTGCTAGTTATATATTGAAGGGAATATAGTGGGTTCATTATTGTATTCTATCCTTCCTTTTTATTTATGAACAGTGATAATTTTTTATCATAGTGAGATGATCTATCACAACTTCCTTAATATTCTTCAACAACCTAGTTTCATAGACAAACCATGCACCACCATCTTCCTTTTGTTTTTATGACTCAATGACATCGATAACACTCATTTTTTTTATGCACATGATTGACAGCTAACAACATGAACAGGCACTGCTACACTGTCAGAGCTACCACTACCACAATCATAAGCATCACACCATGTTCCTGTGATCAGATATAGCTACAGCCAAGCGACGTACTATGACAAATTCTCTTATACACCCAATCAACAACCATAGTTTGTACTTCATCATCAATACCATGCAGTTTTTCCCAAGGTCTGTCATACCGAAGCATACCGCCTGATACGGGCGGTACATACCGGTCCGATAGGTTACCGGTACGTGGATCGCCCGTTACCGGGCGGTACGTATCGGTTTCGACTGTAGCACTGTAGCAGTGCACTGTAGCACTGTAACAGTACATTATAATAATGTAGCACCCCATACCGTACCATACTCGGTACACCCATACTGTACCGTACCAAGCCCAGATCGAAATACCGGTACAGTACGGTACTACGAATCTTGATTTTTCCTACAATATATAGAGGTTTCAGACTTCCAAAAAGGGACTGATCAGCCTGGAAATTTTTTTGGGTATTTTCCTACAATAATACTGCCCCTCAAGTAATTATTTTTACTACACCTCTGTAGCAGCGTTATCCTTCCAAATTTTTTTAAGCACTTGTAAGTGTAGTATCATTTACCTACTCTTAAACACTTTAAACCAATGATTTGGGCTCAACGAAGTCAAAAGAATAGTTATTGCATTAGACCAGATCGTGACAAATGGTATAAAAGCCGATCTAATATTGGGCATAAAGAGGCTCTCAAGTAGAAAAGTACTACTCGTCGATGAGGTTAAAAGGCACATCACAACGTGGAGCCACCATTAGACTAAGCCTCATATGCATCATGATAGAGTTGATCTGGGATATGTTGATACTTTACGAGAACGTCATGTCCTTAAGTGAGGACATTATAACACAAAATGTTTATAACAGCTACGTATAACTTTTTTAGTAGTGTACATGAAGACGTCTTAGATATCAAAGAGATGCACAACATGGTTTAAGTGTTTTGAAAATTTCAAAACAGAGCAATGCAACACTTTTACCATACCACAAACTAAAGGAATCAATTGACAAGACCATGGTTCCTACTGCAGAGAATGTTATTACATTTTTTTGAAGTGACTATTTTTATCAGCTATTATTTTCAGTCACAGGAATTATTCATGTAAAATGTCAAGGTATTATCTTAACCTATTGTTAATAACCCTCTTCTGTAGAGCATATTATCCATTTTATACTGAATTCTGGAAGACCTCTCTTTTACTAAAATTCTACTTATACAAACTCTGCTACCAGATATGACTTTTTGAAAATTTGAAGTTCAAACAATGTGATTGCTCCTATTTTGCTATTTCTTCTCTCAGTTACATTACATGACCCTCCAATGGATATAAGTTTTGAATTTCAGATATCGTTACAGAAAGTACTAGCTAGTACAATCAATAAAATACCCAAATGTTTATTTTCTTGCATCCAGATCACAATTTTATCAGCTCACAAGAAGCTTCAACTAGAAGAAACCATGAATAGAAGCTCAACCAGCTTTCTGCAGTGAAAAAATTGATGGTCCGAAAACCAAATAATATCATTTTAAGAGCTTTGTTGGTTATAGATAAACATTTTGTATGAACAAAAGAGTAGTGTCACCATAGATAAACTAATAAAATATTATAACCCAATGTACCTAGTGTTTTGTTCCAATGAACTGTTCTTTAAGCAGCTAGTGTTATTGATTTGCAAATTTTCTACAGAATTTCTAGTGAAAATTTACTAGATGATTGCAAACTAGATAAAATAACCAAGTAACTTAGCTTACCATTTAAACACGTGTTGCCATCAGAACCGGAAGAAAAATCTTTAGCAAAGACAGAAATCAGATAAAGTGCTACCACAAATTGCAATGCAGTGACCATCATCCCAAACCTTGTCCACCAAAGCCATTTCTTGTATCTCATCTACGCACAAAGAATTGCTAAAAGTTACTTTCTTTCTCAAAAAGATCGCCTTTCTAATTTAATTCCTCCAAGCATACAGTATACCTAATTGCATATATAATGGACCTGATAACAAGATTGCACCACACTTGGCGAGGTCAGCTGACACTACCGATTATTTATTTAATTTTTTGTTTCTTGATCGAGATAATAAGGATGGGAATCTCATGCGTACCCGTCTCTCATGGCGGATCAACGCATCGGCATCGACCGAAGTCTCAAGCACATTGCTGACGATGGTCTCTGCCGTGGCCTGCTGAGCCCTCCCAGCCGCGACCATGTAGGCGATCCGGACGGCGGCGACGAGCGCCAACACAACAAGCGCAAGCCGGTCCACGCCGGAGCATCCGGATGGGAGGGAGACCAACAGCACGGCGCCCGAAAGAAACAGCACCACGTTGCAGAACCCGAGAAACATGGAGGTCCATCGGAGGGTCGTCAGCTTGGAGAGGACCGTGCCCCGCCCGGCCCCGAGATCCCCCATCGAGCGGAGGAGCACCGGAGACCGGATCAGAGGCAGTGCGGTGAAGATTTCGGGCTGGAAGCCACCGTCAAGAGGTGGAATTCCCCCCTCATTCGGAGGAAGGACGGAAGGAAATGGACGACAGGGAGAGGCAGAGGAAGCGAGCGAGGGAGGGAGGGAGGGATGGAGGAGGAGCTCCAAATAGGGGCAATGTCGAGCCCCTCAATGGTGTGAGGCGGGTACATCGAACGGCAAGCTGGTTGAGATTGGCGTCCGCAGACGCGCGATGCGGAGGAGTAGAGGATCAGACGGTCATAATTTAGTGTTGGGTGGAATTCGTTGAAACAGCGAGGACGTTAGTCCAGCTAAGGTCATTAAGCGAGTACAAAAGAGGATACTTTTACATATGTACCCTTACACATCTTCAAAATACCATATGTGTCCCTATACTTGTGCAATTTTGCACTCAATAATGATTGACATATTTATCTAAGAATACATATTAATTATTTATTTTTGGCTTTGATTGATAATAAAACAAAACATTTTTTGTGATTTTATCATAGTACGCTATTTATGTATTGCCTATTTTAAGTGCGCGAATAATGGCTTTCCTGTTAAGAATGATAATATATAGTACTATTAATCTTACCCAAATTCTAAATCCAAACTTAGTTAACTATCCAATTCCAGTTAAGTGTGGTACTTCAACATATATGATTCAATTACCTTTTGTATTTTATGATTCAATTTCATTATTATATCAATTCTGGAACTTGAGAGTATGTGAAGAATGGATTTTGATATTAAGATTATGTCTTCTTGATTTGCATAAAGAGACTTCGAAACATTCAAATAATCCTTTTAATTATAGAGATATATTATTGAGGTAAAAACGAAGGTTCGAGAAGTATGGTTATGTTATTAATTTCTTTTTCATGGGAAGATGGCATGATCGTAGAAACCAATGCTTGATGCGACGGCAACATTTGGAGAGCATCGAATCGAGACCGGAGAAGAAACATTGCAGGAAAAATAGAGGAGGAAACGAGAATTAGGATTACCTTTCTGATCCGCCGGAAAGCGTCGTCCTCCGAGAGGAGGGGATCGGCACTGAAGCGCCTAGCTATGGCCGCCGCGGCTGCGCGCTGCGCGATGCCGACCCAGACCATGGAGGCGATCTTGACCGCGGCCATCGCGGCGGCGACGGCCGCGGGCGCCTTCTCCCGCCAGCCGCAGCGGCGGATGGCGAGCGCCACCAGTACCGCCCCCAGGGAAGCCACGGCCAGGTCCAGAGCTCCCGACACGAGAGTCGCCCGTCTTAAGCTCCTCACTCCCAATCGCGCCATGGCCGTCGCAGCAGCAGAGGGGCGGAGTTATCAGCGTTTCTGGGCATCTGCAGAATGGAAGAGGAATTATCGGTGTTGGTTTTGACGAGGAAGAAGAGGAAGAAAACAGGTGGGGAGAAAGGTAGAAACAGTGTGGCTTAGAACTCGGTGCCGTTTTGGTCTCTGTGATTGGCCGGTCAGATGACTTTAATTGAGGTTGGATTCGAGACGGAGGCTACTTTCATGTTTTCTAGTAGCTACACCACCATCTTTGATTCTTAAATTTTAAAAATTTATATTATTTTTTTTATAATTATAAAAATTAAATATCTAATTTTATTTATCCTAATATCTAATTATAAATAAACTAATTTTTTATTAAATAATAATAATAATTTTAATATTTTAATTATATTTTTGATGATGACAAACAATTATGTCGCTGGAGCCGCGAGTGATTATTATTGATAAGAAGTAGAACGATAACAAGATATTAGGTAAAAGGAGAAAAGAAAAGGACAATATAGATACAGAGTGACGAAAGAGTCGCTCGGTATCTGTATCAACGTCGACGTAGATATAGAGTAACGTTGCTTTACATCTGCGTTGACGTCAATAATGATGCGAGGAAGGGGTGATGCCACTTAACATCTATATCAACATTGCTTGGTAACTACGTTAGGATCGATACAATTATCGAGCGATGTCAATATAGATGTAGAGTGTCAATATCTGCATCATCTTCTTATCGTTGCTCTTCCTTTTTATTCACAATAGTCACATGTGACTTAACGATGTCACCATTTGTCATCATCCAAAACATAATTGAGACATTAAAATTATATTTTTTATTTATCGTTTTTATACTTTCATCGATAAAAACTGATAACATCATGATAAATAAAACTAGATGTTGTACTTTTACTGTTATAAAAATTTTAATATAATTTTTTAAATCTAGAAGTCATAAACATATGTGATTAGCTGTCCAGACGAGAGGATGGCTTCTTTCAGCTTGGCCTTCCATGTCTGCTGGGTGCTTGATGACTTGCCCTCATGTCTTGGTACTAAAAATTTCCAGGTAATCTCCACTTTGGCCTTGTCAATTTCTCAATTAACTGTTGTTTATTTGTCTTATTTGAGTTGATCGACACTACTGCAATAAAATAACAGTCATAGCTGAGAGAACAACGTATCATAGTGCACGAGTCTCATTTTTCTCATGTTGGGGTGTCAGCAGAGTGGGCAGATTCCAAAGGAACTGTAAGGTTCCAAATAATAAGTTACTATCAGCGTTTGTATATATATCAGTTAATTGGCTCATTAAAGTCTATGTTTTGGTTGACTTGCTGTTCCATTGATAAAGATAGAGAGAAATTGGACATGTAGGCTGTCTATTTGGACGAAGCATCCTTTCTTATTATCCATCTAGAAAGGTTGAATATACTGAACTTTATTTGACTTAAATTACTGGTCAAAATATTTAAGTCAATATTAATAATAATATAATCATCAGATACTTATAAATTAATCTTAATTTTATCCACTTCAAATATAAAATTAATTGAGGTATTATAATTCTAATTTTCAAAAATTAAGAATCGAAGTAAAATTGTCCAAGATTTATTTTCAAATTAAAATCGGAATCGAACCATCCAAGTCGGAATTAAAACCGTAAATTCTGGTTATAGTTTGAGTGGTTTTAGTTCTTCCAATCGTTAAAAAATTTAATTAAAATTTTAAAATATAAAATAATAATTGTATTTCTAAAATTTTAAAAATATATGTATAACTATAATGAATGTAATGATATAAAAAAATAAAATTATAAATTTTTTAATCAAACTAAATTACTAACCATATTTAAATTTGGGTTTATTGGCTTTAAACTTAATTAATTAACCATATACCATATACCTTATTTCTTTTTTATTTGTTATTATATTTAACTGATTTAAAACCAAAATCATAATTTGAAATCACTGTTCACAGCGTCATCATCCGCATAGCATATTGGTCGCTATGCCTCCTTCGACCCAGTTTAGTCATTGACCTCGCTATAATAACCCATAGTGTCATCCTTCTACAAGCTAATTATATATATTATCCCATGCATATCCTCTGAATATTATAATTCTTATATTTTATAAATTTATATTAACATCTTTATAATTATAAAAATAAAAATAATTAACTTTTTTTTCATATATATAAAAAGATAAATTTAATATTTTATTTTTTATTTTACTAAAATTAAAATTTTCTAATGACTCTAATTTTTGATGATGGGTAAAAAGATAACGAAAGAGTTCCGACTCTCGGCTAGGAGGCGTTCACGAAGTGTGATGAACTTCTTGTGCCCGGCGTACGCCCACTGCCCCCGCATCAGGTGCCCGATGAACGTCGCTCTGCTCGCAGACCACGTCGTCGATGGCGAGGAGGCGGTCTCCGGTGAACTGGGACCGTTCGCCAATATCCCCACAAGCGCGAAGAAGAAGAGCACCGAAAAGAGGAAGTTTGGGCTACGACCTAAGGGCGAGGAGGCGGTGGCCGGGCCGAGAGGCCTTCTTGGTCGGGGAGAGGAGGAGGAGGAGGAGGAGGAGGAGGCTGTGGAGTGAGGTGGAGGAGAACCAGCGGCTGATCTCCGAGGGCACCGCGATGTGCAAAACCCGCCTTCCCTTCGACGTCGCAGCCATTTCTCTTCTACGCGTCTTTTCTCCGTTGCGGCAAAACAAAAAGAAACGACAGGGCATTGAAATTATCTTTTTGCCCATAAGTTTGTTGACAATCCGTTGTGAATGTCGTCGGTAGTGTCTATATAGCATATCAATAATTAGCGCCGCTGCTTCCCCCCACTGCGTCGTCCTCCATCCAGAACCAGGTTCAATTTCGGCCACGTTGAACCCTTCTCCTCTGCTTATCATCTTCCTTTTTCTCGCAGCCCCGCTCGAAATCCTCACTCTAATCTGCTCCCTACTGGACCGCTCCCGATGGCGGCGGGAACCCCTCAGCTGCCACCCACCGTCGACCCGAGGAGCGGCTTTTGCCGCGAGACCAAGGTTTTCCACAACCTCCGGGACCCCCTCACCCTCCCTCCCGAATCCCTCCCCCTATCTGCCGCTTCCTTCGCCTTGTCCCTCATCCCATCCCCGCTCCCCGCCCAGCCCGCCCTCGTCGATGCTGCCACCGGCGCCGCCGTCTCCTACCCGGACCTCCTCGCTCGGATCCGGAACCTCGCCGCCGCTCTTCGCGCCGGCTCCGTCGTCTCCCGCGGTGACGTCGCCTTCGTCCTCTCCCCGGCTGGCCTCGACGTCCCCGTCCTCTACCTCGCCCTCCTGTCCATCGGCGCTGTCGTCTCCCCGGCCAACCCCCTCAGCGCACCCTCTGAGATCGCCCATCAGATCCGCCTCTCCAACCCCTCCGTAGCCTTCGCTACCACCGCTACAGCCTCCAAGCTCCCGGCCTACCTTCCCACCATCCTCCTCGACTCCCCTCGCTTTCGGTCCTTTATCTCCGCCGACGCGGCGGCGGCGGCGCAGCAGCAGCCGGTGGAGGTGCGGCAGTCAGACACGGCGGCGATCCTCTACTCGTCGGGGACCACGGGGCGGGTGAAGGGCGTAGCGCTGACCCACCGGAACTTCGTGGCCTTCACCGCCGCGTACCACGCCTTGACGCGGGAGGCGGAGGACGAGTTACCGTCGGTGGCTCTGTTCACGGTCCCTCTCTTCCACGTGTTCGGGTTCATGATGGCGCTCCGCGCGGTGGTTCTGGGGGAGACGATCGTGCTGATGGAGCGGTTCGATTTCGGGGCGATGCTTCGGGCTGTGGAACGCTACCGGGTGACCTACATGCCAGTATCGCCGCCGCTGGTGGTGGCGATGGCCAAGTCCGACGAGGCCGCCCGCCGCGACCTATCTTCGCTGAGGGTCCTGGGCTGCGGCGGGGCCCCGCTTGGCCGGGATGTGGCGGAGCGCTTCGCCGCGCGCTTCCCCCACGTCGAGATCGTCCAGGTCCGGTTCGATATATATAGCGTCGTCAGCCTTAACTTCCAAGATTCTTAACGGCGCACGCGTGCATTTTTGTGACCGTGGCAGGGGTACGGGTTGACGGAGTCGACGGCCGGGGTGGCGGGGACGAGGACGCCGGAGGAGAGCAAGGTGTACGGCTCGACGGGGCGGCTCGGGTCGAACGCGGAGGCCAAAATCGTGGACCCCACAACCGGGGAAGCGCTGGGCCCCGGACAAAGAGGGGAGCTCTGGGTTCGTGGCCCGACCATCATGAAAGGTCTACTCTATTATTCATTTGAAGTAAATGCTGAACAGGTTTCGTCAGTACATTTAAAACGTTGTTCCGGCATCGTGATTCCGATTCTAGAATATGCTGGTTGACCATTAATTACATCAAATTGAATCTTAACTTGATCTACATGATCTAGATCCTTGACTCAAATAAATGAAATTATACGTGGAATATATATATATATATATATATATA
>LVTN01000155.1:201045-316803 GCA_001649415.1 Musa itinerans
TATATATATATATATACACACGTGGGTTAGGAATCATTTACTGAGATGGGTTAGGAATCATTTGGGATGGGATGGAAATTGGCCCTACTGGAAAGGATTATAAGTAGCAAGTTTTTTTATGGAATGGAACCCATGAAGTTAACTGGAATTGCGTGACTATTTGGTGACTAATTCGAACTTATAGGCCAACCAGGATCGAGGAACTTGACAGACTTGCTACACATCAATTGGCATCAATTCTAATTGGCCAAGTTCCATTTGAGTCATTGTCCGACTTGAGGGTTTCAAGATTGGACGTAACTTATCTCAATTTAGGTTAGCAAATTGAATTGGATTTGGGCATCAAACAACTTGATTGAGTGATCACTCAAATCATGAGTTATTGAGGAACAGTATTCATTTGTTATCTATTGTACATGGATCTTGAGCATGAAGTTTATTACTCTATATAGAAGCGTAGAGAAGTCTTATCTATCTAAACTCGTTACTTGTTTTGCTCATGAATGTTTTCGATTGTGGATAGAAAGAAGAGTATTAACCTGAAATGGTAATTTATTAGGTTCCGTATTTTTCATTTTTTATCTTATAACCTTTTGACCCATATTGACAAGGAGGAAGGCTCTTTTTGATTTTTGTGATTCAAAGAAAATTCTGTTTTCTGTTTTTCCATGATTTTTAATATTTTTTCCTCTTTTGGGTTCTTCGGCCTAGATTTGTCCAATCCTATTATTTGATCCTGCCCATCACATTTGATTATCATTTTTGTAATGAATGGTTAATCCTGATTTAGATCTTGATTTAAAACCTTGCCTTTTGTAGTATAAATCTTCAATACTTATTAAACACATGCGAAAGGACTTTATATGAAGAAAGCACCTATCAGTTTTCAATACCTTGATGTCTTCCTTCTGTACATAAAGGAGGTTAGGGCTGCTATTAGGGGTGTTCAAACGAAAACCGAATCGAACCAGAACCAAATCGATCCAAAACCGATTCGGTCCAAACTAATTCATCAGTAGTTTGGTTTTGAAGGCTATAAATGGTTTTAGTTCGATGAGTACTCTTCTTTTGTTCGGTTAATCGGTTCGAACTGAACTGAATTTATTTTAATTTTAAAAATGCTAGTCTGACTGAATTCACTGCCTTAAGCCCTTATCCGGTTAAAATAAATTAACCAAACTGGCTCAAAGGCCCTTATAGCAATGTTGGCCCAATCTTAATGTTACAATTTCACAGATGATATGGGCCAATTCACAAATCTTACGTGTCAGCCGAATTGGACCAAGATTCCAGTTCGCTTCAATTGAATTCATCAAACTGAACTAGTTCATTTGAAATATATATATATTTTAAATTACTTGAAATTATAAACCAGTTAACCGGTTTTGAACCAATTGAGTTAGATAGGTCGAAATCGGTTACGGTTCGAACCTACCTTACTTTAACCGAACCGAACCAATTTACCCTTCACGGTTTGGTTCGAACCAGTTTGAACACCCCTAGTTGCTATCCATACTCCCCTTTCTCCTCATTATATTATTTTATTTGTCTTTATGACAATAAATGACAAACATTGAAATAGTAGTGGTAGATGGCAAATTGAAGGTTGCAGCAAATGACAAATGCTATAATAGAGGCATCTCCACTTCTACTTACTGGTCATAATTGCATGTCTATTGTTATTCCTCCTATACTTCCCTCTTCTTTTGTCTTCCCACCTATAATAGCCACTTAGGGAAGTCATTGTCCTCCTTCCTCTCCTCACCTTGTTTTTTTATCTTTGAGGTTGTCAAATCAATTAGAACTACTCACGCTTGGCTATGGGAGTGTGCAAATAACATTGGCAGTTTTTGACAACTTCTAGCAATAAGATCAAGAAATTGATCAAACTTAGGTCGGGTTTGGATGATGCCACTGTTAATCGGGCATAATGTATTGAGACTAACTTATTCCATGAACTCTAATATGACCTAATCACATAATGTGTCACATACAAGGATATCTTTTAGTTAGATTTGACCATCAATATTTGTTAAAGAGTAAGATGTTGGCCTTTTTTTCCTGGTCGTATATGCTTTGTTTATTCCAAAGCTACATGTGAAGCATGTGGACACTTAGATCAATCTAAGATTTCAAATAATGGTCGGCCTGTTATATCTAGACCAGTGTTTACTGGTCCAACCAATGATCGACACTGGACCATATGATTCTACACCGATTGGTAATCATTTTTGTACTGTTTGCTTAGTTATATCGAGCCGTAGAGGTTGGGGTACTGCTTGATATATCGATACCATACTGGTCTAGCAACGAAACTGGTAGCAGACGGAGATTTTAAAACCTTCATAATTGTTTTATATATGACCATATAGCTCTACACTGGTTGGAAATTATTTGTTTTACTGATATCAAGCCATTTAAGTTGGTATACCACCTGATATACTGCCACACTGGTTTGACGACAAGTCAAAATTGATCTCAGATCAAGATTTTAAAACCTTTTAGATAGTTTTATATAGGACAGTTAAAAGTCACTAAAAAGAATTGTCAGGACAAATATGCATGTGATGCTTTGCTAAGTGGATTTTGTAATATCTATTTTCACAGTTAATAGAACAAATTTGTTGGAAAGATCTATTCTATCCCGAATAACTGAAAACAGACTATGGGTTTGTATCTATGGATTGTGATGGGCTTGATTGTTGTCTACCTAATCTTGATGTTGGCTGATTCTTTATTTTTTATAACAATAATGGGACGACATAATCCATATGCTCAATGAAAGAAATATAGTATTTACATGTTTCAACTTTAACAAGGCAAACTTTCTGAATTATCATAAACAATACATATTTAAACATTGAAGGAGCTAAATCTGCTGCATTTTTTTAACAAAAAATGATCTGGTAAAGGTTATGTCGGTGATGCTGAGGCAACCGCGGCGACCTTGGACTCTGAAGGTTGGTTAAAGACTGGTGACCTTTGCTACTTTGACGATGATGGTTTCCTCTTCATCGTGGATAGGCTAAAGGAGTTAATAAAATATAAAGCATACCAGGTTTTCGACATTATATTTATTTTTTTATCTGTAATATTGTATTCTTGTATAATTAATCTAATTTACTATCTCCAATTTGCTTAGGTTCCTCCAGCTGAATTAGAGCATATTCTAGTTTCTCATCCGGGAATTGCTGATGCTGCTGTAATTCCGTATGTACATCCTGACTCTTTATAAACTTCATTCAAATGTATATGCCATTCCATAATGATTTATTTCTCAAATACATGATAACACAATGTCCGGAAACCTTTCTGTTTATGCATTGTTGGCTATTACCATGAAACACAGAATCATCCTCCCTACTAGTAGGGGTCAGGCGGCATACATCCCCAAGTTTTACATTAGTGGGAGCTTGTGTATTACAATATCTTTCATGGTGTTACTATTACCATTAGAACATATATTTTTTTTTTCTGTTCATTTACAACTACAGTGATTGAGCTTGTTTAAGTCACGTTTATGTCTAGTAGAATGACAATTCCCCCGAGAAAAATGTATCTACATAGCTTTGCATTTCGTGAAAATTATAATGGAGAACTGTTTTCTTCTGTTTTGTATATTTAGCTCACATTTGTCTTATGTTGCTTAATACTGTCCTATTTTGAGAACTTGTAAGTGATTGCTAGTTAAGGGGGATACTGGTGCTTCAATGAAAATATTGCAGCTTTTCTGAAGTCAATACCCGTTTATATCACCATGCTAATCATATCATTGTTGATTGGCCCCAATCCTAGTTCTTTGTGACCTGTAGATGGATTCAAGAGGACAATATCATTCTAATTTGGAATAAAAAAAATTCTAAAGCCTTGATGATATTTGAAAATGAATTCTGGCTTAACAATGGTAAGATGCTATGTAGGTTTTTGAATGTGTATGCCTAATTCGTTACCATTTCTATTAAGAAAAAGTTCTTCGATGACATGCTAACACTATAACCATGTGTGTTTTAGATTAGATATAATATCAAGCATTAAGGTCCTAGTTATTTGGAGTTGGCTGTATGAATCTTTTCCTATCGTTTTCTGTTGAGGGGAATATTATTAGTCATGTTAAGAGCCATCAGTTTTCTTTTTATTATTTCTAATAAATTTTTTGGAGAAAAAATTGCAAATGTAAGGTTCAATTGAATGGAGTAAACTTTTTGCCATTTTAGCAATCTATTTGTGACATGTTCTTGAGTAATTTCTGTAGTTATGGTATAATTTTGTTCATCAAAATTAATAGTTAACTTTCCCATGGCAGGTATCCAGATGAAGAAGCTGGACAGATACCCATGGCATTTGTGGTCAGACAACCTGGAAGCATGCTAAGTGATGAAGAAGTCATGGATTTTGTTGGGAAACAGGTACTTATTGTTTTAGTTTTGACTCTTTAAATTAATTATCGAGAATGACTTCATTTCAATGTGATGCAATTTCCTTGGGCCTGAATTCTTTTGGGGTCAGAGAAATATTGCCAAAGCTGCATAGCCAACACTTTTTTCTTCGGTTCTCTTTAGTTCTTGATTTAAAAAAAATAGAGATTGTAGTTTTTTATATGAAAAGCGATTTCATGATGATCATGATGCAAATATATCATTTTTCATTTGGTAAAGATTGACTTTACATTGAAGATTAGGCTCTATGGTTATCCACAGGCCTAACCCTAAGCTCATGAAGTCTCACATGTATCGTCGAATTAGTGAAATTACAGCCAATTTGCAGTAACTCATTAGTCATTGTGGTGGAATGATTGCCCATGACCTTCTATACTCAGAGAGGAGATTTTGTTTTTTTGGGAAAAGGGACTATATTAATTAAGTTGTATGGTCAGCACAAAAAGAGACTATACTCAGAGAGGAGTTGCTCATCTGTCTAAGCTTTTTGTTTGATCTGAAAAAGCCAGTTCAAGGCTTTCCTTTATAAAAGTCTGCAAACAATCATTATCAAATCACTGTGCAACCTCAATTATAAAATAATTTTCATCTGTCTTTGGCATTTTTTTTTACTATATTAACCTGAAAGATAATTTGAAAATAAGGGTTTTGACTTTTTTTCTCTTCTTTTGCTTTTCTGTAGGTTGCACCATATAAAAGGATTAGGCGCATTGCATTTGTCAGCTCAATACCAAAGTCGCCTGCAGGAAAAATTTTGAGGAGGGAGCTTATCAATCAAGCTCTTTCTTCACCTAAATCTAAGCTATAACTGCTGTTTCGATTCCCCTTTTTTTGTAACACAGGATGCAACCTGTTTCAGGTTAATCTTCTATTGGGTCTCAGCCACAGCGCACTTTGTTTTAGGGTTATATCATTTACAAGTATAAATGTCTTCACAAAAATAAAGGGGTTGTTTTTCTTGAGTATAATGTTTAAATTGATGAACATAAATATGTCAACTTTTATGCAGTGATGCTACTCATTATCCTTTTCCATTCATTTTGCAGGTCCATGAAAGTAAAATTCTGAATCTTTTGACTCCTTCTAACATGATTCATATCTTGTTCTCTTTGTGTAGCCCACTTATCTATTCTTCTCTTCACCTAAACCCATTAAGAGTTTCGGGTGATCGAGAAAAGGTGTATTTACAAAGTGCTGATTCAGGTACGATTACCAGTCTCAAATCCAAACTTTTTTTTCTGGTTTTATTATCAATAGTAGTTCCATTTGATCGATTGCCTTCTTTAACATTTCTTGTCATTTAAAACATCTTGTTTTAATTAATAGCTGGGTTATTTTTTTGAACATTCAGTAAAGCCCAGAAAAAATAAAATTATTACTTAAAGCTGAATCACAAAATCACCATGAACTAAGAGTTTTCTTCACTGAATTACCTCAAGATTCTCTCAACTTTGTCAGCACCATCTTTATGTGCATCCATGGTCGTTAGATCACATGAACTGTATTCCATCTTTGGTAGAACTTGTTTTGATATAGATTCATCTATTTCATGATTCCTTACCCTCCTACCCTTTCACTTTTTGTTTTGCAGACATATGCTTCAAGGACAAGGAAAGCATAAGACGTGGGACAGAAGAAGAATAAAGGTGAAACATGAAAATAAAAAGAAGCCTTTTATCTTCACCATCAAACTTCCTAATATAATTATGTTAATGATGCCGCCCACAATTAATGAAGCGTGCAGTGTGACGAATGCTTGTAAGGTTACAAGCAAAATTAACATTATATATCAATATGTTGAATTTATGAGTGGTATATTTGAAAAAGTAAAAGAATAAATAGGGATAAAGATTTCATCGATTGGGCCTTTTTTTTTCTCTCTCTCCAATAATAAAATAATATGCATCGATTTGTTGAATCTAAAAGAGTGATTCTATTTAATTTTGTGCATTATTTTGAGTGAATTATTTCAGGTAAGTTTTAATTATTATTCATGTGAAATCTGACATCATCTCCATTCAAAGAGTGGAAGGCCTCAAATCTTGCACTTTAAGATTTATTTTGGTATTATATGCAATCATTTTTAGAGTTGCGGTCAGCTTCATCCTTTCTTCTTCCTTTTTAGGTGTTTGCCATGAGAATAATATAAGAAAATAAAATGTGTTTGTGGGTGCAATTAGATGGAAAATTTTGATGTTTGTACTTTGTAATAACATAAATTAAAGTTAAATATATAAGAATAAATATAAAAATTCATTAATTTTGTAATTTATTATTTCTATAGATTTTTATATACGTCTAACCACAATCCCTCCTTACCTGTCTCTCACGCTTCACGCTAACCAACCGACAGGCGGGCGACGCTTACCTCGAAATAGGCGGTCTACTCTTATGCCACGACTTATGTTACGGACAACAGGTGGCGCACATCCCGGCAGTAACGCAGGTTTGGTGTCAACCTCCCCGGCTCTCGTAGCTCAAGTCATGACTATGAAATTTTTTTATGTTTGTACTTTGTAATAATATATATTAAAGTTAAATATATAAGAATAAATATAAAAATTCACTAATTTTGTAATTTATTATTTCTATAGATTTTTATATACGTCTAACCACAATCCCTCCTTACCTGTCTCTCACGCTTCACGCTAACCAACCGACAGGCGGGCGACGCTTACCTCGAAATAGGCGGTCTACTCTTATGCCACGACTTATGTTACGGACAACAGGTGGCGCACATCCCGGCAGTAACGCAGGTTTGGTGTCAACCTCCCCGGCTCTCGTAGCTCAAGTCATGACTGGAGTCGGGGGAGGAAGGACTGGGAGCCGACGATAAAGGCCCCGCCCGGGCAGTCATTCTCCCGCTGCTCCGCCGCTGTGTGTCGGATTTTGAAGTAGCTCCTGATCCCACCCCATGGACGGTGGCGACGCCGAGGCGCCGCTGGTGGCGGGCAACGGCAGCGGGGAGAAGGACCTCGACGCCGCCCTCCACTGCCTCGAGGGCTTCCTCTCCCTGCTCGGCTTCCCTGACTCCTCCTCCCGCGCCCGCCTCGCCGCCTCCTGCGTCGCGTTCCTCCTCCTCGGCGTCGCCGTCCCCTCCGCCGCCATCTGCCTCTCCCGGTGCTCGCGGCCGGGCTGCGGTGAGTACGAGGTGCAGCAGTTCGAGCTGTGCGTCCTCGTGTCAGAGGCCTCCCTGGCTGCCGTCTCCCTCGCTTGCATCTCGCGGAACCTCCTCAAGTACGGGATCCGGAGGTTCCTCTTTGTGGATCAGCATCATGGCCAGGTTGAGAGATTCCAAAAGGAGTATGTTTGCAAGATCCAGGTCAGGTGGATTACCAAAATTCTAGCTCTTACATTAATCATTTCCTTTAGTTGGATGATGTTTATGATCCGTGATTGATAATCGATCAACTAAAACATGGGGAACGAAGGGTGAGATAGATTGAAATATGTATCTCGGTTTATGGCTTTACTTTCAAAAGTAAAGTTACTTTTAAGTAGATGGGAAAGTATTTATGCTTATGAATTGTTTGAGTTACACTATTTTGATGTAAAGAACAAAAAATTTGTTATCACTGGCTTGTTGCATCTATCAGTTACTTTGTCAGCAATAGTTTAGATGGATATGAGTGACTATATTTCTTGATGAACAATAGATTTCTTGGATTAATAATGGAACAAATGAGATATGCGTGCACTCTGAGGATGATGCAAGAAAGTCGGTGTCTGTTTGATATGATGCAACGAGGTTATTTGATTTGTAAATCACATACCTGGCACTACCAATTGTGAAGGCCTTTACTTGAAATCCTACTGTACATAATGGGATCCTTTTACTACCGGAATGATAGTGTTAGATTTCACTGTAGAAGATAGTCAAGTTTGCTCAAAAAATTATGGTGTGAGAACTTTTGGATTAATGTAAGAACAGGAAATAAAACGTGCACCAGTAATATCATATAAGGAATAGTTGGCAAGCCGGAATATTTGTACATTTTCATGATCATTGAGTCATGTATATGGGGACGGATTGAGTTTTAATTTCATGGACTTTGAGTCCATCATAACTGATATGGAACGATTGGATATCAACCTTGCTGTTCTTGCAGCTTGGTAATTTAGCTGTTATTTTATTATAGCTGAGATATGGAATCCTTATTCTATCATTTTGTGGTTACATCATGTTAAACTATAACCTGTCACTAAATTATTCAAGGATTATATTTTAGTTGAAAGCAATATCAAATTATTTATAAGGCGCAACACTTTTTAAATTGAATAATCATTTATGGACAGAAGTGTTATGAACTCTTATGAATAGGAAAGAAGATCTATCTTAGCAGTTCTCTTCATATTTCCATTTCCTTATTTGAATTTTGGATTGAACAGATTGATTTAGTTGTTTCCTTATTGTTTCTTCTTCATTTAAATGAGAATTTACTTCTTAGTAATTAATCTCGATTGAAGTTAGAAACAAGTTAGAAGTCATTTGGGAGATGCTGAAGTAAATGTTAAAGTACTCTCACCATTTTTTGAGAATTAAGGTGCATTTGATGTCAATAGTTTCAAGTTAATTTAAGTTTCGATTTAACCTACTCTGAGATAACAACTTCTGTCATCCATGTGGTGCGTTGTATTTAATGTTTTTTGTAGCAGGGAAGTATGTAGTTGATTGAGTCACAATTCATGCCGGATTTTAGTATGCAAGTTGGGTGGCAGTTGATTATTAGGCTTACATAATTACATAATTACATAATTTCAGATGATATAGACTGAGAAATCTTATTGTGTATCATATGGCAGGAGTTGTTTCGTTTGCTACTTTGGTGGATGCTACCCTGCTTCCTTGTGATGACTGCCCGTGAAATTGTCCGCTTTATATACATCTTCCATGAGTCTGCATGGACATCTGTTATGGTTTTGGTAGCTTCAATACTGTCATGGGTTTATATGACAGTAATTCTTTTATCAGCTTGTATGTTGTTCAATCTAGTGTGTAATTTGCAAATTATTCACTTTGAAGACTATGGTAAACTTCTGGAAAGAGATGTAGATGCTTTGACATGTTTGGAGGAACATCTGCGCTTACGTTATTATCTTTCCAAAATCAGCCACAGATTCCGCATATTCCTCCTCCTACTCTTCTTATTTGTCACAGTAAGTCAATTTGTCACCCTTTTTCAGACCACTGGATACAATGGAAAGATCAATTTCGCTAATGCTGGAGGTTTAGCTGTAAGTATAAATGTGATTTATTACTTTCAGGTTCATATACAAGTGCTGGATATTTTCTCTATAATATATCTAGATATGGAACTTAATTCTTATTTTTCATGCTAACAGGTGTCATCAGTTGTTCAAGTTGTTGTTGTGGTTCTTTGCTTAAATGCAGCTTCTAAAATTTCCCATAGGGCTCAAGGGATTGCATCATTAGCCAGTAGATGGCATGCTTATGTAACATGCTGCTCTACTGGTTGTCAAATGCGTGCTACGAATAGCTCGGGGAATTTGGAGGCTATTTCGGCAAGTTCCTCATTAATGGATTTTTCAGAAAGTGATTTGGAATCATTCGAAAATGCGGCAATGCAAAATAATGTGCAGTTAGCTTCTCTCATATCCTCATATCACAAGCGGCAAGCCCTTGGTAAACACCTTTTCTATCTATTATTATGAGGCTTGTTGAGGTTTATGTTGATTTGTAAAATTTAGATGTGACCAATAACGTGTTATTTCAAAAGCCCTTAGTAAACACCTTTATGTTTGTGGTAGATGATTGTACACCTTTACCTTCTTTTAGAAGTGAAACCAAAGCATGTATATGCGTAATAATTTAGACTTGAGTATGATTTGGTTCCACTTTTATGTTCAGGAAGTTATTGTATTAGTTGCAGATGTTTCAGTTTTCTGTAAATCGAAGTTCGTAAATTAGCATAAGTATGTTCTCTTTCAATGTCGGATTTTGGAAAACTCAAGTCTTCCTGTTTTATATTTTCATAAACGTTAGCATTATCAGACACCATTTCTGCTGATTATACAGGGCAAAGATCTCATGTATGATACTTACTGTAGCCCCTTGCAACAACCTTCTAGATGTCATCATCTCTCTTTGAGAAAGCTGACCTGTTAGGCCTATAGGTGAGGTAGGTTATGTGAGAAGGGCTTATGACATCTAGGAAGTAGTCGGGATGGGCCTTGGTATGTGGAGCTGGACTCATTTACAACCTCGAGTTGATATCATGCATGTTACTTCTCCGAATACCCTCTATCGTCGTAATAAGCTGCCAGGACTATATCGAGGCTTCACAAATTCTGCAAAATCCTTTATTTCTTTGCTTTAAAAACACTGCCATTTTACCTTTTACCTTCTCAAGTTAGCTGTATACACTAGACGATCACATTGGTTAGAATTTCTAGGTCTTAATCCTCTCAGTTGTGTAGGGAGATAGGAAAAGAAAACCAGTTGATCTGATTACCCTGATTTAGTTTGTTTTTGTCCCTTTGAGGAATTTGCATATCGGACCATGAATGATTACTCTCTTTGAAATATGCTTGATAGCAAGTTTTCCTTTTTTTCCTTTTTGCTCCCACAACTGAGTTTGATGTGCTTCTTGAGCCTTTGATTTAACATTTCAGTCTTTTATTTGTTGCAAAAATTTCAGAACTGAGAAACGAAGTTTAGAACCATTTACTGTCGGGGACTTCAGGAGTAATTATGCCTGTCAGATTGTTTCAACTGGCCAACGCAATCGAGTATATTGCATATCCAGCATAGTTTTATCTGAGCAAATAAGAAATACACTGCAGAGCCCTTTTTTTCTTGCCAAATCATTGTTATAACATTTTGAGATATCAATTGTTTCTGTGTGGGTGTTCTCCTATGCATAATTATCTTTTTTTCTTCTGACAATATCTCATGACGTATCTGTCAATTATGTCATTCTTACAGATCGGTTTCTCGTTTTTGTTGGTTGCATCCTTATGTTTCTGTTATTGTATTCACAGTTATTTACCTACAGTCGAATCCTGGGGGCATTACAATTTTTGGATGGACAGTGGACCGGACGTTGCTCAACACCATTTTCTTCCTCGAGTTGACGCTGGTGCTTTTCGTGCTTAGTAAAACTATAGTCTTGCCTTCCATGTGACCTTCCATCGACGGAATCCCCAAGTTTTGTCTCAATTTATGCACCCACATAGCTGAGGTAAGGTAATAATGTTCATGAATAAGTTCCATGGCCGATGTTATTTCATATATCTTTTCATGGATACTAAGATGAGGCTACAATTTGCAAGGAAGAGCATGTCATACTGTCAGCCTTGATATAAAGCACCGATTGACCTGAGATAATATGATCTTTTGGTTCGGAGTGAATTACTTTTGTACAATCATCCTCTTTTTTTTTTTTTTTTGAGAATTCAACTGAATTTAAATGCATGTACAAAGTTCTTTGTAAAATTTTCTTCCCTTGTGCACAATCACATAATGAAATGCTCCTGAAATACTTGGCTTGATCTAAATGGATTGTAGGTTTTTTTGGTAATCATGCAACAAACAAGTGGCTTGGTCTGTGTTTTTCTTTGTGGTGGCAGAAATTTTAGATTTCCCCCTTTCAGACATTTTGCTCAGCATGTGTCAAACTTCCTCTGCATCAGAGCTTATATGGGTGTTCTTTCCATACCTGGTGGTGCTTTCCAGTCAACATCAGATTGTAGATCATATCCTGCTGTTGCTTGTTGCTGTTATCAAGTTTGGGCTGAGGCTTTTGTGATGTGATGGCGTCTCTGCTGCTGTTGCTTGTTGCTTTGGCTTTTGTGATGGCATCTCTGCTGCTGTTGTTTGTTTAGACTATTTTTTTTTGGTGCAGTTCATCTGAAAATGCATAAAAAATCTAATAAATTACTGTTGTATAAAAAAAATTAATATCGAAAAATTAAAATTAAATAATATTATAATATTTATATGATGTGTACCTTATGATGTCATCGAGAAAATTTTTGTCCGGTGACATTGTCAGATCTGAAAGTCATAAGAGAACTAAATTTGTCTTCTCTTTTTTTTTGTTATTCTATGTAGGATCGAGCAATGAATTAGAAGACAAGAGAATATGAGAAAAGATTTTAAATTTCTTAATAATATCATGTATCTACATCGAAACTTTAAGAGATTATGTCTATTTATAAACGAGAACAGATGATCTAGAATAAATAATCATGAGAGTGCTTTTCATCCATATCATCTCTTAACAAAATTTTATCATAATTAATTTTTTTTTATTGACTAATAACTATTCACAAAATTCAATCAGATTTATAATATATTTTATTTAATTACATAAGATTATATTATCTAACACATATACATACATATAGTATTAGATATACATAATATAGTATTATGTATATTAGACTATCTTTTTTGGTATAGTTCATCTGGAAATGCATAAAAATTATAATATATTATTATTATACAAAAAAATTTAATATTAAAAAATTAAAATCAAATAATAATATATTAGATTCACGATGTGTACGTTTCCATATAATCTAGAAAATCTTTACCCAATTTACAAGGGTATTATCGTTAGATCCGAAAGTCACAATGATGTCGATTTATAAAGAGAATTAAATTTGTCTTTTTTTCTTCTTCTATCGTTCACATTCACAGGATTACTATGAGCAATGAATTAAGAATAAGGAAAGACAAAAGAAACTTTATAATTTCTCAATGATTGGTCCACGTGACTGAATAGAGATGAGATAAGATTTCTAATTTCTCAATAATGTCACGTTCGTAAGAGATCTTATTTATTTATAAATAACAACAGAGACTCTAGGATAAATAATTATGAGAGTATCTCCATTATTTCTTAAGAAATCTTACCATAATTAAAATTTTTTATTAATTGATAATCATTATCAAAATTCAATCAAATTTATAAAATATTTTTATCTAATTAAATATGATCACATTATCTAACACATATAGTATTAGATATACTAACATATAGATACTATAAGCCAATGAAATGTCGGCTTTAACTAACTAAATCTAGCTTAAACATCACGCGACACAACCGCATATGCCTTGGATTTCAAGCTTTGTTCTCCCTGTGGATGCCAAACTTATCAACATGGAGGTGTTTGCCAATCATGTTCGAACAACAAGAGATGGAGTGAGAGAGAAGGAAGTGCTCGAAGTCAAAAAAGGAAGATGACATGAACACCTCTGTGGGGTGCCATGTCATTTTCTGAGATCCTTACCCTTCTCCTTCCTTTGGAGATCGGATCTCACTTCGATCCTCTCACTTCATCCCCCACCTGTACCGTCAATTCTCCTTCTTTATTAGACTTGACGTTGTGGTGGTCTTCTCCTTTCTGAGACCTGCGCATGGCTTGAGGTTCTTCTTCTTCTTCTTCTTCTCTTTTTTCTGAAAAGAGAAAAATATATTACTTTGTTTTACAAATATTACTCCTATCATTTCACCAATATTTTGGATCGATCGAGACTCGGAATACAAAGTCCAATCGGTCATATTTACCACATCAGAAAATATTCTTTGAAATATTATCATCATGAAAATATTCCTCTCCGATCTACCGATAACAACATCTCATGTATGGTTCAGAATCTAAAACTTTATTTTGATTCTCGTAAAAAATCTTAAACTTTCTTGAGCATCAAAGTGATCGTGTCAGACACATCTCGATGCTAGTTTTACATACGATCATTTATCGTCTTGACGATATGATTCTCGAGAAATAATGATTTTTAGAAAGTGGACCAAGTTGACTTGACCTATTGATAATTTAAAGCATTTGCTTGGTAGTAGAAGATTGATTTGTTTGCAAGAAACTTTCATCCACCCATCAAATAACAAATTAGCAAATGCTTGGTAGTAGAAGATTGATTTGTTTGACTTGACCTATTGATATTTTAAAGCATTTGATTGGTAGTAGAAGATTGATTTGCGCGGAGTTTCTAATAACAAATTAGCTTCCACCTTCCTAATCTTGGTTTCAAGATTAGGTCATCATTAATCATCTATCATTTAATTAGATCGACTCAAAAGACTATCATTAGAGGATCTCCAAATCATCGCAAAAAGATTATCGCAACAAAGAAAAAGAAATCTTAAGGAACATCGAAGCCCCATCATCGCCTTCCTCGAACCACCTTTTAAAGAAAATAAAAATAAAAATTATTACATTAAATAACATGCGAGATATTCAAATATGTATTTAAATCTGAGATCTATTACTTGTGAAACAATAAATTGAGAATTATAATATCACCTTAATATCTAAAGCCACTATATGCATGTCAATTCACCGTAGAAAACGAACAATGATGTGTCACATAGCAAGCACAACATGCACGTCTTTTCCTCCCACCCTCCTCCTTCGGCTGCATCTATAAATAGGGCACTACAGCTTGTGCGACTTCCGCTCTCGCCATCCCTTCTCTTCCTTGTGAAGCTGCTCCTTTCATGGCGTCTCTTCCTCCAGCAGCAGCTTTTGCGTCTTCTTCTTCTTCTTCTTCTTCTCCCTTCCATCGAGCAGCAGCTCCTCCAGGAAGCCATGCCGTGCGTTCCTCGGGAACGTGAGCAATCGTGGAGCCTTTTAAGAATCACTTGGGAAGTGCTGTTTTGGGGAATCAAGCTCAGTGGTCCGACATAATCCATGCGTACTGCGACTGTCATTGCTATCTTCATTCTTTCCTTTTGCCTGTTCTTTAGATACTGAGGTTCTTTGTTTATTATATATATATATATATATATATATATATATGAATGTGAGTTGTAATTGCAACCTGAATGAGTGTGAGGTAATTGGCTGTTCTAGTAGATGTAGGTTGTGCCATAAGATGATGGCATAAGCATGATTGCTGTTTGTGATTGTGAAGCTTATTCCACTCAAATTCCTCAAGTGAGGCTGTCTGTATAACCACATGCATGCAAGAAATGAGGAACAAAGTCAGATGATTGCATCAGAATACACATCATATTTTTGCCCTGACTTGGAAGCATAAATAGATGGCAGAATCTTATTTAGCTTCACTGAGTCTCACCTCAATCCCTAGCATCTTTACTAATGATCCAAATCTATATAAGACAAAGCATAGAGTGGGCACAACATGGGAGTTTTAGAATGCTAGTTTATTAAGAACATGAAAGACTGGATGATGTCTGATCTAATGACTTGAGCTTTTAGAATAATGATCGACCGACACATCGAATAAGTTGGAAAAAAAAATCATGGATAAATACAATGTCTTCCCACAATTCCCCTACAGTATTCAAAAATTTCCTCAAAAAGTATTAACTCAAAAGTTCTGTAACATCTACATTGTAGTGTTTCTAGCTGAGTGTTCTTTCTGAGGAGCTTAGCCTGTTTGAATAAACACAAAGCAGGAACAAGATAGTCTAGATTAACTGGATAGATCAGTGTCAGGCAAGTCATGGCATCAAACAACCAGATCATGACACAGCTAAAGTCTTCCTATGTTACATCACTTGGATAGGACCTACAACCTTTAGAAAATTTGATGAAGCTCTTTTAACATGTGGCGGTAGGTAGGCAGATACATCTGCTTTCTCTTTACTCACATAGCTTTTGTTACTCGTGGAACTGTTCGGTGGACCAAGTTATGCACAATCATGTTTGTTCATCTCAAGCTGTAAAGAACCAGTAAAAAGAAGTGGCAGTAGAATTGTCAATGTGAAATGGAGAGACTAGTTAAGATAATAAGAACATGTCATGTCTTTGTTCTTTTCATGATCTCAAATCTACCACTGTTCCTGAAAAAAAAGAGATTTTGAAGTCTCAACTTGCTCAGCTGGAAAGGTATCAGCACCAACTTAGGGATGACCCTTCAACTCCCTATACCTACTTTTGACTAAAGCCACAATCAGCGTCTTGATAATATGGAGACAAAGATAGATTTGCAAAAGAAACAAATAAATAAATGCAAAGCTAACAGATCCTTGTGGTCTTGGCTGCGTGTTTCAACTTTGGAATCTTTCTAGGGATTAATTAAACATGTTCCTTTAATGGTACAAAAGGAACTCACAAGATGATTCCTAGTCTGCAACCGATATGTGTGATCAAGTAATGTTGTGTAAAGTCCCATCTGAAATATCTTTCCTTATAAGGAGTTACAAAAGTGTGTTCAAGTAGTTGCTCCTCAAAACTTCACAATCACAGTGGTCTGTCCTCAGCATATACAAAACTTGGGAAACTAAATATTTGGGGCCAATAAATCAGTGAAGGTCAAGTCCAAAGAACATTCCTTAAGGCCTGGATTCTAACGTTAAAACTTCAAAACTTCACTACAGTTGTGCTAGCAATAGTCATAAATTCTAACGTTAAAGAAATTATCAACAGATGCATCTATCTATCTACATACGTCACATCACACTGTCCAATTTATTGTGTGACAAAATAAACCACTTATCTAACTGTTGAATTCGGAGGAGATATCCCCATTTCTCTGAAATATGCCTTCTCAGCATCTGACATACGTGTTTGAAACATGCCCCATTCTTTCCTACAACGCTGTCTGACCTGTGACAGTCAGGAAAAAGAGCTTTAGGCAGCATGCCGAAGTTTTGTAAGGTCTAGAGACATCTAAGAATAATTGATCACTACAAAAAACGCATGATAGAATCCTTAAGGAACAGAAGGGACATACCCCTTCCCATGGTGCTCTACCATTCTCTGCTAGGCCCTACATCATGGAAAAATAGCAGGATAAATGAAGCTACCTGCAAGATGTGCAGTTGTAAAGATGGCATATATCCCTAGTCCCTACCTGATTACCAAGCGAAGGAACCACCTGATGAACGATCCACTGAGAATCTACAACTCCTATTTTCTCATGAGCGGGCTGTTGTTCCAAAATAGCGGGTAAAAGACGTTCTTAATAAAATAAACTTGAAAAGGAGAGGATAGACAAAGCATTCTAATATGGAGAAGTGGTAGAAGATAATAAGACACAACCACCAAGACATAAATTCAAAAAAAAAAAAAATTGTCCACACTCCATGCATCTAGTGAAAAGGAGCATCGAGTACCTCTACACATTTTCTAAGAGCAAAATCAAGACCCCATCCATGAACCAGATCATTCTGCACGAGTAAACTAATTTTAGCAGTAGTTAAAGAGATGCAGATGGCGTGTAACTGATGAAAAAGATGAAGTCACCTGAATCATATGCCATACACAACGCCATGCATCCCTGGAGAACACAGGTGCCATAATTTCCACAAATCTGCAAAAATAAGAACATTAACAAGCAGGAGAACAAATAAAATATGCAAATGGGCATAGAAACCACACTATCCTCAGGAAGGTTAATCCAAAAATGGTTCTGGAGAAGAAAAACTGTAGCATAAATAACAAGTGAAAAAATAAATAGAACACATACGCAGCACATGGAGGCAAATGTGCGTCAGCACACCAGCCTGGTCTCTCCTCTGTTTCTCTGTTAGGAACAAGCCATCAATAAATTAATCTAATTGAAAAATAGTTGCATCAGTAGTAAAATGGAAACAACCCCACAAGAAAACCACTTTATAGAAGTAAGGACCCATGCAAATGTGATCGAATGTACAGATACACCACGCTCACTTGTGCACTTCACGGTCACCTCTTCTTTTAGTCATTTGCCATGTCAAACCATTGTTTGGCTCCAAACCAGGTTGTGAAATCTCCAGCCCATGTTTCTTCACTAATTTAATGTACCTAAAGTATAGAAACTATTCATTCAAACAAGTGAAAGACTTCAAGAGTATAATGACTTTTGTTGAATGAAGTCAATGCTTACTTTTCTGCATCAAAATGCTCAACACCTAGGTCCTCATCCCATATGAAGATGTACTCGTATGGAGCCACGATGTCAGGGTGCAAAAATCTTTTAGCATACCACCTTAAATAAAAACAATAGAATTACAAGTTCCAATTGAAGTGCAGCGACAATAGAAACTCATTTTCATAGTTAAATGCTATAAACTAGGGAGGTGAACATTTTCTCACCATTTGGTTTGCTTCGCGACACTCACATGAATAGCCCGTTTTGACCACTCAAATTCATCCCACTCAGAAGTCCGACCATCATAATGGAATAATAAAATTGTGAAATCTTCAGAAAACTGCAGGAAAAAATTCTCAGAATAAAACAAATGAAAACATTATCACTCAGTACAATTTCATAGAAAGAAATCTGCTATAAGCATCCAACTCGGCGACTAAAATCAAACCCAAATAAAGGTCACATTGACAGTATAGTAGACAAAACAATGATCATAGTCGGTGTTGGAAAGCACCAAAAAAAAAATCATAACTACCTCAAGCAAGCTATTCAACATTTTCTCACTGGTGAAAATCTGAAGTTTGTGTAATGATTGCAAAAATTCACCTGTGCCCAGAACAATGACTTCGACCAGTGTCATGATTGCAAAATTATCTTGCCTAAATACAGGTAGCAAATCTACCTGCTCTTTGCTTTCCGTGGCTTATTTTGTAAATGCACAATGAACATATCATGGCTTAACCCTAACCATTTGTAAATTCAATCAGTTATGCCGAACTGCCATAAAATGCTATATTAGGGAATTTAGGTCTTTTGCCAAATTATGAACACATGCTTACAAACAAAAACAATATTCGTGTTGCATCAGACAACTCATCTTGCAGTATACAGAGGTCAGGAACATGGGATGCAAGAACTCAACAAACATGGCAATATGCCATCCTTCAAAGTTAATATCATTATATAATATATCAGTCTGGGAAAGATAAAAGCTTGAAAGAGAAATGGAAAGCATATACAAAAGTGATATGCAGTTAACACAAGTTCAAGAGAGAGAAGAGAGGCCTGCAAGGTCTTCAAATCAGGGTCAGATCAGCCAGCAACTCCTCTGGTAATACCTATGGTTATATTTGATTATCCATGATATAATAACGCAAGAAATAAAAATAGATAAGGATCATAAGTGATATAAAAAATACACCAAAATGGGAAGTCCATAATATGTAATCCAATTTTCCATATAACTGTAACTAAATCAGCCAAAAATAGTCAATATTTACTTTTAATGATAGAATAATTTTATCAGTAAGGGATTCCCATATCTGTTAAATTGGTGATGGTTGATTACCCACTTTTTTGACCGTGGCATCAATATTACGTTTCTGCTCATATCCAACTGTGAAAGTCACAAGATACTTCTGTTTGGTAGCTAGGTCCTGTTCATCAAGAAAACAGAAAGATTAATGCAGGATGAGAGAATTTACTGTGAGCATCGGACATAGACAACTATAAATACAGACCAAAATATATAGAGAAAAAGGCATTGCCAAGTTGTAGGAGCTTTTTGAAAGAGAATAAACTAAAAACTTGGTCATACCGAAGTAAAAAGAAAAACATACACTCATGCAGGATTATGGACTCAAACTAAAAAATGCAAGTACTGAAGACGGATAAAAATAAGTTACAGACAAGTACTAATTTGGCAGCTTTGATCTCTAAAATTTTGTTAAATTAACTATGTATAGTGCTAAAGTGAAAAGCAGTGCTTACAAAATCTGTTCTAGCAAACATCACGTACATGATTCTTCTGATAGCACAGTGCCCTAAACTGCTTCTAGTTGTAAGAAACCAAGAATATAAGAAAGCATCTAGTTATCAAATAATACATTACATTCATCTACAAATAAGCTATTCAGCATGGACCTGACAATTCACATAACAGTTTTCATTCTAAAATATGAGCTGTTACACATTATTCCTTTGGTAGTATATTGCCCTAAATTGTTTCTAGTTATATGAAATCAATATATAACAAAACATCTGAAAATTTTTATATATGCTGTTACGTATGGATATGAAATTCACATAACAAAATAAAACATTCACCTAAATATATTAAAGATTGGCGCATAATTCATGAAATTAAAACTTAAAAACTCCTATTTGTACTTGTCCTTTTCTAAGCAATGATAAGCAAAGTCATAAAAATAATTTATCAAGAAAATGATATGAAGTTCATGAAAGAAATCTTGATAAGGCATGAAATCATTAAAAAAAGGAAAAAAAGGGAAAAACCAATGAAAATGTAAAGAAAGAACATGAGGGAAACTCAAGATTGGCAATGCAACGACCAATTTGTCAACTGATAAGATTAAATTTGTTCAAGGATAATCTATTGGAAGGATAAATGGATCCATATTTCAAAACTGTTCGACTTGCTAAGCTACCAATGTGTCCACTGCCTGCAGTATGTTACTGTTAAAAAAAAAGTTCTATTATGTTTTCTAAAAGATGAGATGGAGTAAACAAATAGCAGCCATTCCAACCAACAGTGGTAAAAGCACTTTAAACCTCCACCGTTGTCCATTTATAACCAAAATTTGTTGGACAGTGGCTAATACTCAGCTTGGATAAGCATAGAGTCAGAAAAAGCAGTTGGTAATGTTGGGCTACCCCTTGACCATAGGTCGTCTATGTAAAGTCTATCTTTAAGGTTAACTAGTGCAATTTTTATCAAATTTAAAAATTTCAAGGTGGATGCTAACAACAACATTTGCATATTCCACAATGCTATTACTGATAACAAGATTTACATCAGAATCCATGCTCACCAAATTTAAAAACCACTTGCAGAAGCAATTATAGAGCAAAACTTAGAAAAAAGGAGCAGCAGTTACAGATGTCTATACACCTCATCAGGATTGCCCCACAATCTGCGCAAATAAAAATCTGACTCTGACACAACTATATCAGGCGGTAGTCTTTCTGCACCTCTAGGATTAGTAGGTACATAAATCTGCAAGACAATCAAGTAGAAAAAACAAATAGATAATATTATTATCAGCAGTCCTAACCAAACCATTTAACATAATGTCAAAATGGTGTGCCTATGGTTAGTACCAAGGATTAATTATGTATAATTGTATATACCATATTTCTGTAAAAACTTGTATGGAGAAGATATCCTTAACTAAAATGCTGATTCCAAACACGTGGGACATTACAGCTTCTTGTTTGTATCATTAAATGATTCATTTAGGAAAGCAAAAACAGGGTCAACCAAAAAAGAGATGGTGTCGTAACAATATGCAGTATTGGCATGACCACCCTTTTTGTTTGATCAAATATAATGTATACATCACATATAAATAGACAACAAAGATCATTTTGGATGAAAATGGAAGCGGCTCTTCGGTAAGACAAGTAGTACTGCTTGTTTTTCTATGTAATTCCCTAGAACAGAAAAAAGAACGCTTTGTATCATTCAGAACATATATTGCTATAGAGAAGGCATGAAAAAAACCGGAACTTTATATTCAAACAATATGTCCATTCATTCACAAAGTTCTATCTAGTAGTAACCTGAACACATCATCATTATAGCATGTTATTTGCATAGGGTTTGTCACCTTGACAAAGATGACATAACAATTAAGCATAATCTAGAAGATGACTTGGTGACAACATTCTGATCCTCTTCAGCATAGGAAAGTTTTCTTTTCGAGAATTGTCATGTCATCCAACACATAGGCACAGTATGAAACATATTGACATCTGCCATATCAACCTGTGCCAAAGGAGTTGACATATGATCGGGGCAAAGCAAGTTCCAACCAGCACAAGGACATGACAACAAGCACAACATGGAATCATACTAAGCCATAAAGTTATTGGCACACCTTCAAGCTACAGAACAGCAATCTTTTTCTTATTCCTATTTCAGCTGTGCACATCTTAATTAGACGGCATAGCATTAAATAATTCCTTTTTTTCAAGTGATGTATCAACAATCATTAATCTAAAAGTCCAAACTTAAATATAATCCACTGATTTCTTGTTGAACCAATCCCTTGTCGAACCAATACGTACCTCCCTGATACGGCTGGTACGCTGCGGTACAGTGAACTTTATTTTCCATGACAAGTTACACTTCATATACTGTCGTTACAGGTCAATCAAATGTAATCCATAGAGTCCCCTACAGTACCAAGCACTAAAAGTACAACCAATACAATATGTGAAAATACTTGCACTCCAAACAGTTTCCAGATTGTATTACAGGTGAGCACTTACTGACACTATAAGCCATGACCTTAATCTTCTAGGCAAGGTACGTAAGCAGCATTTTTTTTTTGGTGCTCTTTGTTTAAAAGACCTAAGATCACATTCAACACATTCCTCATAACATCTATAGCTAAGTGCCATATTCCTTTTTCTTCTTTCTATTTCTAATATGTCATCACATGTTGATAATTGGTTCATTACACCTACAACCACATAGAATTATAGAATCATGCATTTGATTTAAATACTTCTATACGCCAACTATTTATCCTCCGGCTTACATGATCTCTAAGATTGTCTTCAGTTTCTCGACTATATCATCTTGTCCAACTTGTTTAGTCTCAAGAGATAATAGAGATAAAAATGGCAAGCCAACTAATCATATCAGAGTTAAAAGCATGTACCAATCTATAGTTACAATAGCCAATGATTCAAAAGGATTTCAATAAACCAGGTTACCAGGCAAGGAAAAGGACACAAGTTCTTTAAGAAACTTGAAACTCAAATGTCTTTAACTAGTAGATGAAGAAGCAAAGCACCTTCAGAAAATTAGCCGAGTTAGAAGTAGAATTATTTCTGTTTTGATTACTGGAAGAAGCCCAAGCGTGATTCAATAATGATTGGGTTGTGGTGCCTGAGTTCCTCTCTTCAATGTATGATAAGATGTTGGAAGGGAAGTGAAGCTGCCAAATAAAGCAAACTAACTTGTTATCACCCCTGGGAGAGTATATCTCATAACAAAGCAGTATCATGCAGAAACAACTTATGATACCTTAATTATGTTAACTGTAGGAAAGGAGATTCCTATCAAGTATCCAAATGCAACTCCAATGACAGTCGTAATAATGAGCCTCAAACTCTCATTAGGTTTTCTTAGAAATCCACTGCAAACATTGTACATGACATTACATCACATGGAACAGCCTGCAGAAAACCGAAATATAACTAATAGATTATATACCTGCGGCCAACAGTTCCAAGTTTTGCCATGTCGTTCCAGCGTCAAAAGCAGAAATGATGAGAATGTTTGCAAGCAGACGCTACCTCACACTGTTCAAAAAGATAATAATTTTCAATTGTTCACAAAAGAATGTGACTTTCATCACAAATTGAAGTGCAAAATGGTAGGCTTAGGCACCGATGACATGCAAAAATTTTGAAAAAATGCAAATAGATGCTGATACTGTGACAAGATTTGCAATTAGGTGTTTGTAGAGAATGTAGCCTCCATCACAACTTATGATGCCTCATGGCAGCTCAAGGCACGACAGAAGTTGGTGTAACTGGTACTTGAGACATTATTCTTAAACATTGAACCATTAAGAATCCTGAACAGGCATCATGACTGTAGAATGCCCGCAGAAACAGAAAGGAAATGATGAAAAGAAGATTGAGTTATTTATCATACTATTCCATACCAAATTATTTTTTGTGGCCACTTATTTCCAAAGCCTTCGCTTTTTATCTCTTATCATCAATTTTGTTAATAAACACAAATATGATAGCTCAATCTAGTCATGTCCACCTGATAGTCCATTATTGGGAGATGCAAAAGTTTGAGTGCTCAAAGAAGCATTGAGTACTTTATGTGGGCTAACATGCACTAAGATGCCACATAAGAGATTGTGGAGGAGTTAGTGTTGGGGGAGCTTCTATTGGAATAGTCGCAGAATTCGTGCACATCAAGATGGAGATTTCCATGGGTTATGTCTAGAGGAAAATATTAGGTGCCACCAACATGATTGCCATCATTTGAGGAGGCGACATGTTGACATATTAGTAGTTTCATATCAAGCTGTAAACATGTTTGGACAATACATTGGAAGTTGAGGGCTTTCTGTTAGTAGTTCACTTAGGTATATTAGAAACCACAAAACCATACTAGAAATAGCATCATTATCCCATCCTAACAACAGTAAAAATCAACTAAGAGACTAACAGCAGATTATCTCTATCCTGCAACTATTAGTTGCATTTAACTCATTTCTGAAGCTCAGAGTCTTAAAGATTTTTTGTTAGAAAATAGGCCTTAAACTAGCTAGTGTTGATCCCTAAACTGGAATCTTAATCGACTCAAATAACATCCAATTGCTATCTTTTGATGCAAAAGACTACTCCAACCCAAGAAAGACCGAACAATATCCAAAAATAATTACAAAATCCTTGTAGCAAAGTACCACGACATACTAAACCTGAACCTAAATCCACCTATGTTAGTTAACCTCGACCAAAGAAGTATCACTAGCGTTCCTTCACTAACACAAACTCAGGGGTTCACGAAACAACAAAGTCCAATTAGCAAAAGGAGACTGCTTTCCATGTCCAAGAAAAGATTAAAGCGCAAGCATCTCAGATCCAAAAGAACCAGTTTTGAACTCCAAACTCGCATACCACCACAACACGAAACGAAGATTAGAACGAACAAATATGAATTCCAACAAGGAAAACAGGAATGCACGAAAACGATCATTCTACAAGTCCAACCCAAATAAATCGATAGATCTCATACAAGAATCACCTAGGTAGACAAAAAGATCTCGAATCCTAGAGCCGATTCCAAGGAACAGAAACAGCTCGATCGTCCGGGGGGAGTAACCTAGCGTAACAAGGATCTCGCCCCGGTCGAGCGACGGAGTGAGCACCGTTTAATCGACGCAACCAGACAAACTTCTTCCGGAGGGTGATGACTTCGAGTGGATCGCAAGGAATCGGATACGCAGTTAGGGAAAACGACGTGATGTGACGACGAGTTCGTCGTATATGGATGATGTGCAGGGCATCGGTGACCTCGCCGATCAGCGATGAGATCGTGACACGTGTACACACCAAGATGATTAACAACGTGTCACGGATCAAATCGCGGTATTTATTGAACGTGACGGATATTTATCTTTGAAGCATTAGTATATGTATCATTAAACATCAGAAATATTTTATTTTTTGTTTATTTTTGTATTTTTTGACACATAAAATTCTATCGACGCTCACTACATGTCATGTCAACTATCAAAAGAGGATGAACGGTGGTGATGGATACATCACTTTTGAAGATGCAGCCTAAGATATTTAATAAAAGACATCTGAAATAGGAAATATCTGACATAATCTAAAAAAAATTTTGTTTTCTAAAAAAAGATTTTTTGCCTTTAAAAGAAATATATAAATCTTAAAAATATTTAACAAATAATCTTAAATATTAAATCCGAAATGAGCTGGCAAGGGAATAACGGCAGCATTCCTTTCTTAAATCTCCACGAAGGAAAAGAATTTGGTGTGCGAGACGCAATCGTTGTTGTTATTGTTACCCTCGGTGACGGTCTTCGGCATCTGACACTACTGCCTTCGGCCGGCGCACGATAGCGAAGTGCCTCCTTCCTCCGGCAGACGATAGCTGTCCTCGGCTTCCCCGAAGGAACCCTAAGTCTCTCTCTCTCGATCCAAACCTTAGCCCTAACGATCGGGTCGCGAGAGGAATGTCCAAGGCATGGGGCGGCGTCGGCGCGTGGGCGCTCGACGCGGAGCGCGCGGAGGCAGAGGAGCGCGAGATGCAGGCGGAGGAGCCGCTTCCCGCGAGCTCTCACGTCGCCAGTGAGCCAGACCAGAATTTCCCCAGTCTGAAGGATGCGGCCTCCTCGAGGCATAAGAAGAAGAAGCCCACCGCTATGTCCTACGCACAGTTCACCGCGGGAAGCTTCGGCGGTGGAACCGGCAGCGGCCGCCGAGACCTGTCCTTCCAGTCGAAGGGTCTCACCCACGATGAGAAGCTCCACCTCCCCACCGGTCCCAGGGAACGATCGCAGGAGGAGCTCGAGTACGGTCGACTTGGCGGCGGATTCAGGACGTATGGTGGTGGCGGCGGAGGTGGCCCCCGCGGAGGATTCCCGGGCCGTAGGGCTGACGATGGCGATGGTTCGTGGGGCGGCGCCGGTAGTGGAAGGAGGGGCTACGGTGGTTTCGATGAGGAGCAACGGAGGGGTCTGCCTGCTAGGGTTTCTGATTTTGACCAGCCATCAAGAGCCGATGAAGTCGATAACTGGGGCATTGGAAAGAAATCGTTTGTTCCTCCGCTGACTGAGGGTAGGCGGCGTGATTCCTATAGCTTCCTGGGTGATGGCAGTTCATCTAGGGCTGATGAGGTAGGTCACTGGTCAACTGCGAAAAAGCCACTCCCATCCAAGTACCCAGGCTTTGGCTCAGGGTTTGGGGATTCTCGTGCTTTATCTGGTTCTGATCGATGGGGAACGAGTAGAGAAGGATCAATACAGGACGGTCAAGGGAGGCAAAAGCTTGTTTTAGATCCACCAAAGAGGGATGCTGGTGCACCAAGCGAGACTGCGAGGACTCGGCCAAGCCCTTTTGGAGCTGCACGTCCTAGGGAGCAGGTTTTGGCAGAGAAAGGATTGGACTGGAGGAGCATGGACTCCGAGATTGAGATCAAGAAGACCAGCAGGCCTGCTAGCTCACATTCTAGCCGACCTTCTAGTGCACAATCAAGCAGGCCTGTGAGTCCGGGATTGCAATCAGGAGCTGCTGCAGCTGAGGTAATAGTTAAACATGGACCGAGGGTGAACCCGTTTGGAAATGCAAAGCCCCGGGAGGTTCTGTTGCAGGAAAAGGGAATAGATTGGAGGAAAATTGACAGGGAGCTGGAGCATCGGAGTGTGGAAAGGTTTAGATTCTTTGTTTTCTCAATTTAAATGGTTTCTTAACTAGCTATAATTTGTAATCATTCGGTCAATTTCTGGTTGCAGTGCTATATGCTTCGCTTTTTTTAAAAAAATTGCATGTTTTATGCAAACTGCCATCTGACTCTGCATTTGATTCATAGGCATCGTCTAATGCACGATGCTCTTGTCGATGCAGGGTTTAGAGCTTCCACTTTGTAGGCATTGTCTATATGAAGTTATATTGCTCTTAGGGCTTTGACTGGACTGTTACTCTTGAATTTCCCACCTGGAATTTTTAGTTTTGCATAGGGTTCTCAATAGCTTTACAGTGAAATATATTTGGTATCAGGGTTCTTAATTATCAGTGAAATATATTTAGTTTTACTTTTACTTATCACTCTTTTTCTCCTAGGGTAATTAATGATTTCACATAAACTTTGATATGAGCATTTCTTTTATGTGGTTCTGATCTGTTTTATGTTAAGGTCTTGGTGACTTGGAAATTGTTGTTTTTGACTTCTGACATTACAAAGCATTGTTCTCCCCATTTATGTTTTTGAACTGACATTAAGTTTATATTCTGTGAATGGGATAACAGATCTGAGACTGACGAAGAAAAGCTACTAAAAGAAGAGATCAATTACCTGAAGACATCGAAAAAAAACCCTGAGGGATTATCTTCTGAAGAATTATCCAACCTTGATAAGGAAATAGCAAAGAAGGCAAAAAATCTAGAGGATCTAATGCGTTTGTTGAATGACAAGGTTCGATTTGGTCAAAAAGCCACAACCATTAGACCAGGACATGGTGCTGACCGGAGTGATACATCATCCACGAGACCACCATCTCGATCTGGTATGTCTGACGGTTCTAGGAGCATCGAGTTTGTCGAGTCCGTTGACAGACCACAGTCACGTGATGGGATTGGAGATGCACGGGAAAAGACAATGAATGACAGACGAGAGTTTCAGCGTGGAAGGGATAAAGGCTTCTTTGACAAAAGAAATGGGGACAGGTGCATTATATATTCCACATTTTAACTTTTGTTGCTGGCCTTTTTTGTTTCTTTCTTCCTTTGCCCATAGAGAATTAATTATCGATAACAATTGTGACCTGCCAACATTACATCACATTTGGTTTTGATTTTCAGTCTAGAAATAAGAATTAATTAATAAGAAATTGTTATTTACATTTAATCTATAATTTATTATATTTCTATTAATTTTATAGATTTCTTATAGTAGATTATCAATCATGTGATCCATACCAGTTTATTAGGCCTTAGTTATAAGAATGAGCATTTTTTTGGTTGAAACTGTCACTATTTGATTAATTTGGTTCAGTTTATTCAAAGGGTTGGTTGGGTTTAGTTTATTTTCTATTGAGTTGAAAGTGCTTTATTTGCAGCCTAGCTGTGAGATTCACGTGTGTCGGGAGACCCTGTTGCTGCCATAGTGCAATTTTAAAGAGAGTATATTTTATTACATTTCAAGTTTTTACTGCTATAGTGCAATTATATTAAGAAACGGAAATGACCAAATTCACTTTCAGGATGGCTGGTTCAGTTTGCAGTGAAGTGGTCAGTTTATGTTTTAGTTTACCTTTATACCAAGCAAGATGCAAAGAAAGAAGAAACAAAAATATAGCAACACAAGTTAAAATATGGAATATTAATGAACCTATCTCTATTTTTTCTGTCAAGGTAGTCTTTATTCCTCCCACCTTGAAACCTTCGCATGTCATTAGCTTTTTCTCATGCATCTCTAGTCCCACCATGCGATTGTGGTCTGTCAACAAATTCAATAATGCCATAACCGACCTTGAAACCCTCTCTTGTCATTGGCTTTTCTCATGCATCTCCAGTCCCATCACGTGTTTGTTGTCTGTCAACGGGCTTAACAAACTCGATGTATCAGACCGAGATGGTGGTTTTGTAGATGATGTATCACTCGGGTCAGCATCTGATCATGGTCTAATGTTGGTTGTGGCTTTTTCACCAAAGAAAATATTATCATCCAACAGAGCATTATCTTTTACCTTGTTATTTTCTTATCAAGCCTAGATAATTCTTTAGAAGATAATCCCTCAAGTCTTTTTATTCAACACCTTAAGATAATTGATCTCTTCTTTAGCATATTTTCTTCATTATTCTTAGATCTGCAATCTCATTCACAAAATATAAACTTAATATTAATAAAAAATATAAAAGGGGAGAAGAGTATTTGATAATGTTAGGAGTTCAAAACAAGGATTCATAAGTCACCAAGATCTTAATATAAAATGATCTAGTATATAGGAAAAATGCTGGTACCGAAGCTTATATTAAGACATTAGGAAAACCTAGGCAAATAGTAAAGAAGAGAGATAGGTAAATCTAGATATTTTTCACTGATAATTAGGAACTGATCACATGCTCCAGAAGACTATCTGATTTCTTTTTTTTAATCCAGTTTATCATTTCATGTGCTTTTCTGGAATGTTGTGGTTTTCGAAATCATTCAGTCTATATTTATGGGTTTTTAGACTGAGACAAGTAAAGATTGTCCATTCAGTAGCTAGTTGCACTATATATTGTTTGGAAGAAGGATATATCCTGCTTGATGGTGGTTTTCATTTCATATCAAGAATCCAATTGCACAGCATTATTAGTTTTTGAGTCACTACATTTATCCAATTTTCTAATCTTCACTTTAATGTTTTCTCTGTTTTTCTCAGCCATCTCAGGTCAAATTCTAGGGAACGGTGGTGAATGTTGTCGGTGTCGATTCATTGGGTTCGATGACAACAAAGACAATAGGACTCAGTTTATTTAATCCCCTTTCTCTGGTTGATTCTTTCGTTCTGCACAAGATGGCCAAGAAACTCGAATAGCCATGAGAACCTTTTCATCGTTGCCGCACTGTTGCGGTGTAAGGTTTAAGTTTTTTCTCATGTCAAGGCAAGCAGCATCCTAATCTTACAGAATGTTGAATCTCTTAATCATCAATGCTTGAATGATGTTTCTTCTGAATTGAAGCAATTTCTTGCATGTTCAACCCTGGCTTTGTAGTTCTACCTATAAACATAGCACATGTTTATCTTGTGCATTATGATTAAACAGCTTGGTAGTTGGTGTATCTGATGACACATCCTTAATGTACTCAGAGAAACAAATGGGCTGTGGTTCTTCTCATGCATGGCCAGCATCTTTGATGAACTCATGCCAGTGGTGGGGAGTTCTTGTGATACAAATGAGTTCTTCTAAGCCCAAGTCACTGTACCAGCTTGATGTCTTGTTTTATTAGGCTGTTTCTAGTCTTTGTTTGATCCACAGGTAAAAGCTACTAAAAGTTGCATTGTGAGAGTTACAACCACAGATTGTGTCAAATGCTAACCTTTTCAGCAGTGTCAGTAGGAATCATTAATACTCCGCTAAATCCATCTCTTGCCCACTGGTGACAGGTCTTTGATTGTTTGGTGCTGCAAGCAACCAATGGATACCGTTCTGCTGCTTTTGCAACAAGGAATAGAAACTAACATCAGCAAAGAAGTGAATCATGATCAAGTGGTGGAGTGTTCGTCAGGATAAATTAAACTCAGGAAAGAATGAAATTAACCTAAACAACTGCAATTATAGTTTGCCATTATCCACAGCTGCAACTGAGGATTGAAACCTGACATTTAAGAAATTGTTCCTAGAACTAGAATTAATCGGAAAACAACAAGCATAGCTAATGACATTTCGGTGTACATGACAGTATTTATCAAGTAATCCTGAATATCCACCTGTCTTACAACCATTAAACTGATTAAAACTACTTTAATTGTAGCGAAACATACAGTAATCACATCTTTGCCCAGTAATAGTCGTCCGAATAGTCAGCAGAAGAAACGAGAAAAGAGAAAGAACCTAAGGCACAAGCTAGTAAAGTAGACGAAAGAACTCATGTGGCAGTAATTTGATCTTGTCGACAATTTGTCAGATAAAGAGAGTCGGTTTTTCTGTATCAAAAGATGGCGGCGCTTCTTGGCCTCTCCTCAGCAACATTAACTCTTAATGCTCGACCATCCATACTCTGTTAACATCAGGAAAGCAATAATTACTAGATGAGCAAAATATATAGAACATCAACTATATTCTCCATTCAGAACATAAGAATTTTATGATAATCTACATCACAGGCAAGATTGATAGCATATTAATAGAAAAGATGGGCATGCCAACAACCTTCTATACTTGATGCAATTGCAGACAAGAATACTGAAACTAAGGCGTCCTATTATACTTTATATTCAACTTTGTCAAAAAAAAGTAATTTTCATGATCATTACCACTGATTTGGCAATCAATATTATGTGCAAGTTCCCATTTTTAAGACGAAGCAATAGGCTTTGCACCCTGGTTCTACCTTGGCAGATATAAACATCGCATATACAACTATCCAAATTAAATGGACTCACCTGTCCATCAAGTGCGGCAATTGCATCATCCATTTCAGCCTGTGATGCCATTTTAACAAAGCCAAATCCACGTGACCGTCCGGTCTCTCTATCGTATACCACCCTTGCATCCAATACTTTACCATGTTCACTAAATACTTGCTCCAAGCGGCCATCATCCACTTGCCAAGGCAGATTGCCGACATAGATTCTAAAAGAAGGCTCAAATTCCCGTGGTCTTTCCACACGAGCCCCTCTAGGAGCTGCTTTGTTTACAGTCAAAAGCCTGCCGCTAACTTCCTGTTTCCAAAATAGAAAAGGAGTTAAGAGTTAAAAACTTAACTGTAATAGAAAACAAAAAATTGCTGCTTTGGCAGGTTTAAGAACCACTTCATGCCAGTCAAAGCATGAAAGAGAGGCAATTAGCAACATATTCATACATTAGTCAAAAATCATAATTTTCTCTTGCAGAGCAAAAATGGTCGGCAAGGACTTTTAGTTCACAAGAAAGAGAAACATCCCAGAGTCTTAATTACACTCTTACAATATACAGAGACAGAGAGGCTGCAATAATTGAATGTCCACATGTTAGCCCATGCCAAAACATCCAAAACAAAAAGGTATGAGTACCAGCAAGAAGCAGCATTAATTGTGAAAACATCCTAGTGTTGCAGAAGCATGTTACAAGTTCACTACAGAAATATGAAAAAAGAAACTAATAAAAAGTTCAATCATGGAAAATCATCCACCAGGCATCTTAGATTTCAGGCCTAATATCATGATTTGGAAAGTCTAGGAAAAATCAGAGAGTAACCAATTCTTTTATATGATACTGATACAAGTATTCCAAAAAGGTTTCAACCTATACTTGCTTTCCCAAACTTGCTATATTGTTAAGTTAAAGCTTGAAAGGCTTTGGTTATTGCTCCTTATTATGCCCCATGGATTAACAGTTTAAAACTGTCCAGTTGACCTGTCTTAACCAAAACCAACAATTAAATGCAAATTGGCATGATGACGCACTTCCTAACCTGACCAAGAATTAAAGAAGATCTCTAACTAGTAAAATTCCTAAGATACAGCAAATAGAGCAGTTTACAGGGGGAATAGTTCATTCTTGTGAACTATTTCATGTTTTTAAGTGGTCAAAGAATTAAAAAGCAGAAGAAATTTATCAATGTTATAGAAAAAGGGCCATGATGCGGTACCATAGTATGGCAATCTTAAGACAGCGAAAGTGCTCGATGCTATGGCAGACTAATATGGTGTTCAGGTTCATGACATATACTGCAGCAACCATGACAGTGGCCATAGCTCGCTCTGTAACAGCAAAGGCGAGTGACATAGTGGCCATAGTAGCCCCATTATTGGTGTAAACCAATTCTTCTACTACTTATGGTTGATGTGCTTTGGATTGGCTAACCATGTTCCTCAAGTCATGCCATTGTAGAGCTTATTTTTCTTTCAGTTTGATACAGTTTCCTAGGTGATTAGAGATAAAAAAGGAAAGAGTAATCTGATCTTTCTGATCTTCAAGGAAAGAAGCTGTTATTTTTAATGGTTCATCAAACACCATCTCATTCTGATCTTTAAGGAAAGAAGCTGTTATTCATGCATTTAAACTATGGATAAAATCTAGTGTTATTTTTGTTGATGATGACATAGTGGGTTGTGAAACATCATCTTACATTTCCATATTTTTTTCGTTACCCTATGCAGAACTCCTATAACAAATATTTAAGTATCCCACTATCTTAGTTAACAGGAAACCTTTATGGAAAACTCTACAATATATTGCCAACATACTTGGTAAAATAAATTACTCAACTTCATAAAATAAAATAAATTATAAATAATATCAATAGCCAACTTTGGCCTCATGACACCCACTTTGTTATCTGCCTTGAATATCCTTAGCCGTTTTATATTCATCATGCAGTACTCCTAATGTTGAAGTAAGGACCAATGCTTTACCCATCGTTCTGTCTGGTTTACAAACATCCTAAATGATTCAACCTAGCTTCTGCAAATAACTCTTCAACCATGGAATCTTAAGCATGTTGACACCTAGCCACTCGAGAACTATGAAACCATGTATTCGTATATCTGTCATGGTTCACTGTCAACATGTAACACATGAACCAAAAGTTCTCAAGGTTCAACTTTAATGCAATTCAACTCCGGTAGATTAGTTCAAACTCGCTAGACTTGTTTAAGTTTTAATTGAACCAAGCTCTGGTTACAGTCTAGTTTTACTAACTTCCACTAGTTTCAATTTTATTAACTAGGGGTCAATTGGATTTGAAATTTGGGTTTATGGTATAATTGAACAGCTCAATGGATATTAATTAAATTATTTTCCAAACAGATATACAAAAATTTGAAATCACCCATGTAGATTTACTCTAAACAATTACATAAGTAGGAATCCGACATGAATAGTGTCTTAGAACTATCCTTCAAAAGGAATTGGAGAGTTTTAAGCTATTTTTTTCTGCTAAGGAAAACATTATACAAATAAAGACTATGCAACTTAAGAAAGACTTCCTCGAATGTCGAACAAAGAAATTAAAATCCTGTCACAATGCACAAATGAACATCTAAAATCATCCGTTACACTGTCTACAAGTCGGAAAACACATAAACAAACTGGAATATGCTCCAGCTCCACAAGAATGACAAAATGACATATACACATAAAAAACTTACATTCACTAAAAAGGAACCCACATAAACGGGAAAAATGACAGGTATATATACAAAACATATAATCTCTAAAAAAGGAACAGAGTGGCAATCTGATAATGCTAATATCTGCTGTCATTATCATTCATATTCATTGCTTAAGCAACTTAAACCATATTACATTGATTATAATGTCAGGAACTCAGTTGGAAACTTTTTATGCGAATGTCCAGTACAACCTAATTCAAGTATTGAACAGAAAAAATGGCTAAATGATTCTCCCTTTTCCACAGGAAACAAAGAACAATATTTTAATAATTACTCAACCAACTAAGACCAAGACAGAAAAATGCTAAACCAACTTCACTGTACATGACAAGATTCATATAATTGAGAATGAAACTATTAGGACACCAGGTAAATGTATATTTTAAATGATGCAAGTAATGTCGGCTTTAAGGATCAAGTGAATGCAATCAAGATGGAATAACACAACAGCAACAAAAATATAGAGTTAGAGTCACCATAAAGATTTGTTTCATGTTTTCCTTGATACTTCCAAAAGGATACCATTGTGAGTATGCACGTAAAGAAGTTTCCCATCCAATAAACAAGGAAGAAAACTTCCCACTTAATCATTATGGAGAGAACTTACATAACGATGGAACATCTCCACGGCTTTGTCTGCTTCTTCGATAGTGCTCATGGTCACAAATCCAAACCCACGACTCTGATCTGTCTGTCGATTGTATATCACCTACGTATCCACAAGCAAGGCCGAGACAATCCACTACTATTATCAGAACCCAAAAGCACCACAAAGCAACAACAACAAAAAAGGCTAAAAAGGTCCCATTTGTTCTTCTACCTCGGCGACCTCGACGACGCCAGCCTCTTCGAAGAGATGCGCGAGCTTCTCGCTGTCGAAGTCGTAGGGGAGGTTCCCAACGAAGAGCTTAGCCTCCTCGGGCGGCTCGACATAAGCTTCCTCCTCCTCCTCCTCCTCTTCTCCCTCGACAAACTCGCCCTCCCCCTGGGCGACCACCCCACTGTCCTCCGCCTGCACCTCCTCTCCTTCCAACTCCGAGAGCCCAGGTTCATCCCCCTCGTCGAACCCTTCCAAGCCAAAACCGCGGTCCTCGACCTCGCTCGCCTCCTGCTGCTCCTCCTCCTCCTGGCTAGCCCAGTCGGAAGTCTGGGCCACAAGGGGGAGCAAAGGGAGCTTCCTTCTAAGGGAGATCGATGAAGATGAGCGCGAGCAGGAGAGGTGGAGGAAGGGTAAAGGCCTGGAGGAGCGGAGCAATGGGAGGTGGGCGAGAGAGGGTTTGGAAGAGAAGAAGGCGGCCGGGAGGTAGGGAAGAAGGCCTTCGGCCATGGATATGGGCTTGGAGGCCGTCCCTGCCGCCATGGATTGGGAGTGAGTGAGGGAGAGGGAGAGGGAGAAGATAAGGAGAGAGGAGAGGAGAGGAGAGGAGGAGCGGAGGAAAGAAGCGTTGGGGGTTTCAGATATTATGGGGCGCACATATTAGTGTTGTTAGTGCCATAATTTCTTTTCCATATATACCCTCTAAGAACTACAAATTTACTTTGAATCATAAAATATATAAAATAGTATTAATCATATTTTAATCATAAAATTAAATTTATATTTTTTAAAAAAATATATAATAATTGATTATCAAATTTAATTTTTTTAATAACATATGCAATCAAATTATTTTATTAAGGAGTTGAACGTTTTTTCGATAAAATATTCCGTATTTTTAATTTTTTTTATCATAAATGTAAAATCCGAAATTAGTTCAACTACATTAATTTATTTAAATTAAAATTTAAAATCAAATTAAGGATAATGGTTAATTATGATAGATATATATATATATATAATATTATTATTGTTATGTATAGATGTGGTTTGATGCTTATTGGACTGATGAAAGTAGAGGTGCGGAGTGAACATTTAGATATATAATTTAAATAATAATTTATGATTAATTTTTAATATAAAAACCATCCTTTTAGTTTTGATGCTAGTTTTGGAAATATTTTGAAGTATTTTTTTAGAGGTTTTTTTTATTTCCCAAAAAAAATCAGAAACCACAATTATTCCAAAATTAGGAGAGAACTGAAATATGCAGCAAAAAATCATCATAAAAATGTAGACCAAATATTAAAGAGTAAAAACTTACAAAAATAAAAAAATATTTGTATAGACAATATTTTTTTACTATTTACAATCTCATTTTAAGAATTTTTAATATTTCTCATATACCTTTTTATAAATAAACATAATTTTAATAAAAATTTTCATTCTTTTTATTCTCTCTTCTCCTTCTTTCCATTATTATTATTTTTTCCTCTAATCATTAGTGTATCTTTCATTATTGGTGATATAAAATAATAAAAAATCAAATCAAATGGGATGATCTAAAAATCAATGATAAGAAGATGAAAAATATTTTTATAATAAAATAATATTTTATCATCTTTTATTTGGTGGTATGAAGTAAGAGGTTGTAAATAAAAACAAAAACTCCAAATCAAACAAATCCTGTTTCACGTGCTTTTCCACGTGTCCAATTCTCCAATCCATCAAATTAAAAAAAAAAAGAACTGTAATGATTCTCTCCAACTCATTGATAGAATTGGAATCCTCCAATTCCGCATCTCAACCTCACATCCAAAGTGTCCAGGTGAGATTAGTTTAGATAGGCGATGAGATCGAGATGAGGTGTCTGACGGGCGGTGGAGATCGCACAATTGGATGATTAGAATTACGAGTGCAGATCGGTTCGGATCCTCATTTGCAATAATATCAGCTAAAGCATTTCTTATTAATTCTTCCCCATCTTTCGCACCTCTTCCGTCGCCTTTTGCTCGCTTTCACCGCCGCCGTAATAAGAGAGAGAGAGGATTGATGGCTTCGGTCCTCTTCGCGGAGCTCCAATTCCTGCCGCTCCCCTCCTTCGCCGGCCGGCCCAGCGCTCGGCCGCCCTCCCTTCTTCTCCTGCGACACCGGCAAGATCGCTTCGGTCTTTTCGGCGGCCATCCCTCGCCCTCCCTTCTCCGCGGCTCCTTCGTCGCCAGGGTTGGCCCCGCCCCGTACATCCCCGACTTCGAGGCCGCCGAGGGGCTTGCTCGCGAACTGTTCGGCCGGGTGGAGGGCCTCGTCTACACCGTCGCCGATGCGGCCGTCGCGTCCTCCGATGCGGCCGCGGAGAGCTCGAAGCAAAGCGGTGACTGGCTCTCTGGGATCACCTATTATCTTGAGACCGTCCTCAAGGTCGGTGCTCTATCGAAGAATGGTTAATTGGGATTTGGCTATCCATTAACTAGGGATAAGATGTGATAACTTACTTATATGATGATTCGGTATTTCCTTAGCTATGGAGGATAATACTCGTTCAATCTTACCCCGTCATGCTGGTTTTAGATGCTTGAGATTAGTGTAGGATGCAACTAGAAAAAGGTTGGAGTATGATGATCAAGTTTTCTATCCCAAGTTATTTGTTTGCAGGCCTAGAGAAAAGAATTGATTTGGAGTTTAGATAGACATTCATTAGTGAATAGTTCTAAATGAAAATTGTTGTAGATATCTACTATCTATTTAATACCCCTTTGTTAGCAATCAAGCGACAGTAAACATATATCTATGAAATAATCAGGAAACCATTAGTATGTGATGAAAAAATAGTTCCTCAAGTGTCAAAACAAAAACAATAGTTTTTTTTTTGTTTGCAAGAAAACAAGTGTTTTTGTTAAAAGGTTCTTATTCCCAGTGGAATACAAATAACATGTTTTTTCAGCAGAGTTACAAATTCACCTTTTGGAACTGTCACCTACCAAAGCCAGACAGCTGGGTGTTTTTCTCCTGGTCTGTTGCTCCTCCTGTTTTCTGTTCCTTTTGGATTTTCTGTTGCAGTCCTACAACAGTCCTAGAAACCTCGTTTGGTTCAACAAGTGTTAATCTGGTAGCCAGCCAACCCAAGTTCTTCTGTTTAAAGTCTTGTTTGGTCTCAAGGTCCACCATGGACAACAAACATAAATTGCATTAGTGCCAACAGCATGTTAAATATTTTTAATGAGTACCAACAACCTATGTCGCTAAATCTTCTATTTGATTTACAATGAGTACAGAGTTACTAAATACAGCAGCCTTCTTGAGAAGAAAGAGCAGATGCCTACACAAATATAATTGTCAATGAATCGATTCAATAGATCCAAGTTATATATTTTTTTCACAGATTTTTGAGATCAACCTAATTCTGTGTTAATCTCAACTATTGATTTCTCTGTTCCTCTGTCAATCACCTGTTGCAGATTTTAAAAGATGGACTATCAACACTGCATGTTCCTTATTCTTATGGATTTGCAATTATCCTGCTGACAGTTCTTGTGAAAGCAGCTACATTTCCTTTGACAAAGAAGCAGGTTGGTTGCATTATCTTGTTCTACCTGTCAAACTTGAAGTTTTTTGGATAATTCTGCATTCAGATGCTGCAGTATTTACAGTAACTATAAATAGAAATATACAGAAGACATTGAAATCATAGTCTTGACCTGTTTTTCATCAATTTCTTTCATTTATATATGATAAAAATGAATACTTCTATCTATTATAAATCTGATGCAATTAAGATTTGAGGCATGGATCTGTAATGTATTCTGTAACTTGTTGTTTTTTTATAAATGCATGTAGGTTCTCATTCCAACTCAATGAGACGTTGTTTCTCATAGCGTACCATCATCATCTTAGTTAGCTTGTGACATTTAGAAAGAATGCTAATTAGCAGATCAAGGTGATCCAATAATTTTATATCTAAGTTGATATCATTTTAGGGAAAAATAGAATTGGACAAGCCTTTGCGATCATCATTGCAGCAGAATCAAAGACCTCTCACTGAGGTCATGAGATGAAGGCAAAAATATATTCTTGTTTACTCTAAATGAAATGGAATGAATAGCAGTTTCTTCAAGACGGTCTCAGGTAACCCAAATCTAAATTTAATAGTTGAGGTTAACAGGGTTGTTCTTGTTGATCCTGACATTCATCAAGAATTGTACAATTTCCTTGTAAAAAAAATTAACATGTTTTCGGTGAATGTTTTAAAAACCATATTGTACTGGGTATGCCATCTGGTACACACAACAACAATAAAACCGCAAGTTCTAACTATTTGTGGTTAGCTATATGAATCTTTTACCATCATTGAGATATGTAACAAGCACCATCTGGTACATACTGATCCAAATAAAATTTGATTGCAGTGTAAACTTTTGGACATGGTAAGAGTGGTAAATTTATATTGGAACATTATTCGTATGACACATACTATTGGTCTTCTCACATATAAACCTAGCAACTTTTACGATGTTGACTGGTAACTTTGTATTGAAATATTATTCATATGGCACATACTATATGTCTTCTTACATAAAAACCTAGCAACTTTTACCATATTGAGTGGTTAATCTGTATTGAAAATTGAAATATTATTCATATGACACGTATTATAGGTCTTATTATATAAAAACCTAGAAACTTATAGGATATTGATATTTTCATATTAATTGTGATATGATACTGCTTTTTTACTTCTTTTCTCATTCATATTTTGGTGACTATGATACGTTTTTCGAGTTTACTGGTTTTATTCTACTAAGCGAAATACTGGAAAATCTAGATCTTATTGCTTCCTACACTTCAAGCTCAAATCTTGTAACTACAAATAAATAGTTGTTGTTTTAGACTATGTTCACCTATAGTAAATGATTTTTGCAGGTTGAATCAGCACTAGCAATGCGAACATTGCAACCTCAAGTGAAGGCTATACAACAATGTTATGCTGGTGATCAGGTAATTTATTAATATAATAAGCCACCTCATTCTTGTATCCCTTTCCTATGGCTGTTGACTTGAGTCCTAAATGAATTGAGAGAATGGTTGGTGATTAAAATGTTCACCTTACATACAACAAAGGTTGTATCTGTCTGTTTTGTACAGCTACTTGTTTCTGCCTCTGTGACGGGTTGCCTTTTCGAGTAAACACATGGGGCTTGCACTGTTATCATATTCCTGTTGTCATTTTTGTTGGTTTCTATTGTTTATATAGAGAATATCTTATGAAAAATGAGAATTAAAATAGCTATAGATCATTTTACAGAAGATAAGTTTGATACTAGAACTACTATGTATTCTTAGAGCTATAAAGGGTGAGGTGTTTCTCAAGATACATTGTTCGTATATTTTCAGGAAAGGATACAACTGGAAACTGCTCGCTTGTATAAATTGGCTGGCATCAACCCTTTGGCTGGTGAGATATATAATTGCTGTCTCATGCCTTTTTCCTTTTGCTTTTCTGTTTTTTTTTTTTTCCGTAAAGGGGAACTTCCTTGTTTTTGTATCGATGATTTTTAAGACATAAGATCTTCATTTTTACTCTTTATTATTTATAATATTTTCCCTTGTCAGTTGCTTTTGCAGATTTTTTTGGATCCTTCTAAGCATTTTATGCTTGCCAAGATTTATTTGTGGCAAGGTATATAGTTTCGAATAATACCGCTCGTACCGAGAGGTACGTGTCGGTCCATCAGCTGACAGGTATACGGACCGTCCATTATCAGATGAAAAAAAAAATATATATATATATATATATATAAACATACAATGAATGTTATATATATATATATATATATATACCGAGCGGTATACCGTTCGGTATACGCTCGGTATGCAGTATTATACTGTACCAAGTGAATATCGAAATTCCGGTACGGTACGATATTTCAATTCTTCATTTGTGGAACATAAAAATATCTTTCTATGAAACAAAAGCTAGAAATTCTGCATATTAACGGTTAGAGCAACAAATACACACCATTGGGTCAGTGAGGCTATTAACTGAAGTTATTATAGTACATTGAATGCATGACATGTATCTTATCAGTTCACATTCCAGAGAATTTGCTCTTTTAGCATTTTGAGCACGACAAAATATAGGTTGTTCCATTATTGCTTAACTGAAAATATTTTGATATATGGATGAGGGCAATATTTTATAGATATAAAGTGCTATCTAATATCTATAACAATAACAACACAAAACAGTAATGTCTCAACTATTTGGGTTCGGCTGCTTGAATCTTTTGCCTCCGATTAACCGTAAAAAGTCATATTCTTGATTAAATTAAGAGTAATTAAATCTTATGCATTATGGTATAAAATAATATCTTCACATGCCAGAGGATTTGTTCCTTCAGCAGCCTTTTGATTTTGATGCGATCAGGCAGTAATATGAGTCAATATAACAACTTAACTTGAACTTTTGGACAAAAAGTATATTCTCATGTCCCCCCCAAGAATTGTATTATACAGGATTAAAGTATCATGTGTCATGCCTATGTGTTTAGCATTGGGTGTTGCTTTCTCAATCATGCCATGTTTTAGTGTGAGAATGTAGCTGCATCTTTATGACATACTTGAATGAAAAATTGCATTCTGGGTTATTTCATGCTTAAGTTCTGTAATACTTGGTTTTACTTGCTTATTTAGTTTATAAACTTTGTATGTTTTTGATAGGATATGACTCTTCTATTAGGGCATTCACCTATGTGAGGAGTGCAATAGGTCAACCAAGGAAGAATAATAGAGAAGAAATAGAATTCTACAGAATTGTCACAAATTTACTTATATAAACAGAAAAGTCTTCAAATGAATTTTAAGGGCTTGAAATCACCTATACATGGATTACGAATGCCTTAAATTCTATTTCGACCATAATTCCATGTTATACTAGAAAACATGTAATAATTTCTATAGCATCTTTGCTACAGTACTACCCCTTCACTCTATTTAGATAGGGATTAGTAATTGTCCTGTCCTTCTATAGTAAATAGTACTTTGTTAGAACTTTAAGTTGCTTTCCATTTGATATAGACTGTTGGCCATCTCCAGATGTGCATAGGACTTCTTGTTGAAGCAAATTTCTGTTTCTATTTTTTCTGAAATAGTCCAGCTGCTCCTAAATGGAATCCATCTCAAAAACATACATCAGGAGCCTCCGGAAATCTGGTTAGGTCTCATCTTCTGAAGCCAGCTGGAGCTTGGCTTGATCTACTTAGGCTGGTTTTCAGTTGGTTCCGATCTGTTTGTTAACAATTGCCTATGAGATACCAGCCTGGTGCATATAATGGTTAGAAGTTGAAAGTAGAACAGAATTAAGAAACTGGCACTTATAGTTATACTGGTTATTATGTGGTTTCTTTGCTTAAAAATCCTGTTGACATTTCTTGCTAATTTATCTGTGTTTACCTTCTTGCACTGTTTTTTGTGAATGTTCAGCACCTTCTTTAGCAATTAGCACATGCATTTGTATGGTGGTAGAGATTTGTTTAGGGCAGTAAAACTTTTGTTTGAGTGTTCAAGAAATTTCTACTTTCAGTATGACCTGATCAGGGTAGCCTCAGAACATAAGCACTCTTTACTGAGGACTGCCGTATAGTGTACCAGACCCATACTGGTCACTGGCTGGACCAGTATGTACCAGTTGGTACCAACACATGGTACGCTGGTACGTACCAGTGTTTCAAAGACAGAAGGAGAAGAGGAAGGCATAGTGGAGGAAGAAAAAGAAGAGGAAACAAGAGGAAGAAGGGGAAAGCGATGGAGAACGAGGAGGAAGAAGGATGAGGGGGAAGCGGTGCAGGAGGAAGAAGAATGAAGAAGAGGAAGTGGTGGAGGAGAAGGAAAAAGTAAGAAGAGGATGAGGAGGAGAAGAGGAGGGAGTGTACCAGGGAGATAGGCGGCAAATGACAATGGTGGTGGCAACGGCATCGTTAGAAGAGGGCTTGCTTTCACGAGCCCTAATTGCTGTTTTAGGTTTTTTTTTTAATATGAGTTAGACCAGACCATCCGAAACAGGGGCAGTCCGCATACCAGTCCATGCCCAGACTGATACTTACCACTCGTTTCGTACCATTTTGGGTGGTACAGCAGTCCTTGCTCTTTACTATTATTTTATCTTAGTTTGATTATCGTGTATCCTTTGCGACAATTACATGTATATGCATGCTTGGCGATTATATTGGCATGGTAGAGACTTGTAACTTACTGCAATCTTTACAGTGGCATTATACACCACTTCGTATGTCATTACAATAGAATTGCCTTTATGTTTCAAGCATTGTGATTGTTAACTGTTATCATTGCATTTGATGTAATTTCTTGAACATTTTCGTCGTCAGGATGCTTGCCTACTTTGGCAACAATCCCCATATGGATTGGACTATATAGGGCTCTGTCAAATGTTGCTAATGAGGTTGCAAATTTTATCAATTGATTATGTTGTAGATTTATTTATCATCTTTATAGATATCTGACCTTGAAATCTATATTTAAGGGACTCCTTACTGAAGGATTTTTCTGGATACCTTCTTTGGCTGGTCCTACTACAATTGCAGCCAGGCAAAATGGTAGCGGAATCTCTTGGCTTTTTCCCTTTGTTGTAAGTATGCTGTATATGACTTTTTAACATTGTCATCATATTTTATAGTTCCAAATGTAAATTCATGTTTGTCTGATAAAATTATGGAGTACTGAACAATTGTCCTTTGAAAATGCGCTCTGCCAACTTTTTGCAGATATTATGGCATTTACTGATGTATGATAGTTGCAAAAATCATACTATCCATATTGAAAAGAGTAGTAAATTTGTTAATGAGCAAATGAGGACATGTCACAATCTTGGATGTGATATAGATGGGCTAGTCGTAAGCTCTCATTTCTTTAGAGTTTAGACTATACAAGTCCTCTAGCTTTTGTGCCTGCATATCGAATTTGAGATCATCATGCCATTTTCTGGTTTTGGCAATACTCTCTTTTAGAGTTTCCAATCGTAAACATGTTTAATAATCATAATTAGTGCCAAATTTGTCATTTCAAGCAAGATTCACAGTTTCTGTTACTGGACCTGTGCGGGTCCATGGTCAGACCACTACAGTCGATTCCTACATATCGTGTGTTGATATGTTGGAAAGTGCTGTGAACTCTTAGGGGAGGGAGAGGAGGGGAGGAAGAAGGAAGAGGAAGAATGAAGAAGAGGAGAAGAAGGAAAAGGAGGTGATGGAGGAGAAGAGGAAGAGGAGGAAGTATGCTCGAAACCATGTCGGGGCATATGGTGGGCAGATAATAATGTTTGGTGTGGAGAGGGAGAAGTCACGAGCCCTAGTCATAACTTCTGACTTCTCTTCGAACATTTTTTTTAGTGGACTGGACCAGACCACCTGAAATGGGGGTGGTCCGCATAGTGATTTGGGCTTGAACAGATAAATTTCACCCAGCAAACTGCACAAAATTGCCATCACTGTTTTCCAGGAACAACGGCCATCGTGGTATCCTATCATAGATCAGCACAAACTTCATGCTTGCTGATAAGTGTTCTATGCAAGCCACACTATCCTGGCATGGCTTTATAATTCATGTCAGTGTCATGCTAGCATAAGTTGGGGCAGCAGCATATATGACCATGATTAGCCTTGTAAATGCCATCATTGGTTTACATTTAAGCCAATATCATCTACATTGTATTGATTCCTAATCAGTGATTTAAAAAGCACTAGACGCTAAAAGGCATCAAGGTTCAAAAATGCTCGAGGCGCTAGGCGCTCGCCCGAACGAAGCGAGACGCTAAAATATAAAAAATATATTATATTATTAATAAATATAATTATTTAAATAAAAATATGATATTAAATTAAGAAAATCTTAAGTATAAAGTCATAATATCACATTAACAAAAGTCTCAAAATTCAAAACAATAAATAAACTTAGCATTATTAAAATCAAAAAAATATATTATTAATCTAATAAATAAAAAATACTGTTAACAGTATACTAAGTCAAGTGTGAGAAGAGTGTGAGAAGAGAAGAGACCGAGGCTGCTAACTGAGAGCAGCGGCAGCGGTGAGCAATGGCAGCGGCAATGGCAGTGGCGTGCAACGACATTGGCAGCAGAGAGCAACGACAACGGAGAGTAGCAACAGCGGCAACGGAGAGAGGTAGAGCGGAGAGTAGCGACATCGGTAGCAGCAGCGGAGAGAGGCAGCGGCAGCAGAAAAAATATCGACGATGGGAGTCGGGTTAGGGTTGGGGAAATTGCAAGGGGTAGCAGAGAGAGGCTGATATCGGTGCTTTAGTTGGTTCGATTGAACCAACTAACGCAAATACAATCGAACCAGACCTAACATGCTGGTTTGGTCGCCTGATTTAACTCGGGCACTCGCCCGAAGCGTTCGACGTTTGGGCTCGGGCAAGCGCCCAGGCGGCGCCTCTTTGAAACATGCCACTTGGATAGTAAATGAGGCGCTCGAGCCTCGCCTCGCCCGAGCGCCTTTTGAAATCACTGTTCCTAATCATGAAGGCCTTGCTTTTTCTCTAATTTCTTTTCCGACGAGACATGCTGGAAGGGCTGGTTGTGTTATTGTTTAAGTTCTTTGGTTTTATAAAGTAGTTTAGGTACCACAAATGTGCATTCAATATAGTGCTCGATGAGCATCAATCAAAGACACCTTTTTGGATATGCATTATTCTAAAGTTGAAATGTTATTTATTAAAACAATTATGACAGTGCTAGGATGGAAGCTATAACCACATTAATTTGGGGTCAGTGAAATATGGATTGGATATGCTATCAGATAATGAGAATAGTCTTTGTAAGTAATGGAAGAATTTGTTATCGATGTGTACTTCACAAATTCTCAATGGTAATAAAAGGCCCATTATCTTTTCTACTGTCATTCAAAAAATATTTTCATATTGTCTATTCATTCTAGTTATACCACATAAAGAGAGTGCATTGTTGCAAGAGGTGGAGAAAAAGAAGAAATAGTAGAGGGTTTAGGAGACAATTAGTCGTAATTCTTGGCACTAGAATGACAAAAAGGAAGACAGATATCAAAATTTTTTAAAGAATGTGAAGTCGATAGTACAAGTCAGCAGCATGTGTTTAATATTACCAAATAACCAGTACAAATCCAAAATACTCTTGGACCAGATTCCTATCAAGTCTGAAATTTATTTTATACATGGTGGAGACTTGTTTTATAAACCATCTAACATAGCTATATAAGAACTCGAATTAGGGTTTTGTTGGAAATTTTCCTACCAATCTATGCACTATAGTTATACCAAATTACCAACACCTGTTGTTTCAAGTGGATGCCTTAGACAAGGTGGCCACCTTTGCATTTTTGTCTAAGGCCTCAAAATCCAATTGACGATCAAGAATATGAAGGCAGCTAAATAGTGCTTATTGCTTAGGTGGTTTCTTTAATCTGGACATTTAGTTAAAATTGTGGAGCATGTTCCCCAATAAACCATGAAATAACCGATTATGTATTGGTAAGTCAAATATTACATCTCTTAACTTTCCCCGTAAAGAGTTGCCGCATAATTTTCTTTTTCCAACAAAGTGATGAGGGACAGGATGAAAAAAGAAGGATGCACTTACATTTTGGTGAAAATAGATGACTTCTGTGTAAAACAGAAGTTATGATAGTAACTTTTCCTTTCTCCTCTTTTTTCTCCTCTCCTTTCTCTTCCGCTTTTCTCCCTTCCCATCTTTCATGCCGTTCAAATATAGTTGAAGCTGTTAAGGTAGCACAGGCTCACCCCTGCATTCTATTAAGGGCAAAATTTATTTTATGGATTACTTGGTAAACATACTCATTATATTGATTTTTTAAGTATATTAGATACCTATAATTTTTTAATTTTTTTGCATTGTTTTGATAACCTAACTGTTCTCTAACCCCAAGATGTGTGTGGAATCTTGGCTGTTTATCTTCCACGTAGTTTTCGAATATTGTTGACATAACCCTTGCTTGTAGAAAATTAAAATAGTGACAGTACTTTTCTGATAACAGGTGTTGAAAACCAGGAAGTTCATTTAGAATAAAAGATGGCGTTCAAAACTAGGAAAATTATGTTGGTTTTAAATACAGTGAAGTGTTTCATGAAACCTGTCTCTTTTCTGTGTCTCAAAAGAGGCAGTCATTCATTGACCTGATCCAGCTCAACTTGCATCAATTAAATATCCACTTTTATACTATCTGTTAACCATAATTATTAAACTTTATAGTTTTAGTTATTATTTATATGACTTTTAGACTCCCAACTATGTGTGACCTCTCTTCTGTTCATCGTACTCAATTATGTACTAGCTATGCTTTTCACTTGTTGTACTCAGTTATGTTAATTATTTTTTCAAAAACTAAAGAAATGATTCTCATTTATTTTGTGGCTGATCATGTTGCAGGATGGTCATCCACCCCTTGGGTGGTCAGATACATTTGCTTATCTTGTTCTGCCAGTGTTACTTGTTATCTCACAATATATATCAGCACAGATCATGCAACCATCACAGGTTAGTTTATTTTTTAAATTTTCTGGCAAATATCATCACGTTACATGCATACAAACATTTGTATATCCTTAAAAGTTGGGTAGGGATCTATATGATCTTGATTAGTTCTTGTATGAAACTATGGGTAAGATGCTCATAAAGCCTTTGCATCTGTAAGCAGAGAATGTAAAGTTACTGTGTTGGTTTCCGTAAGTTTTGTGCCTATTTGTAATTCCATGCATGTGTTGATCATTCAAATATCTCATATCATTTATTGATTGTTATAGTAGATATTATCTTTGAAAGTGAAATCAAAGTTTCTTTCTAAAATCTGAAAGTGGTATTTCATTTTTAGATGCAGCTGAAACTTCAAATCAAGGATTGTTTGGTTAAGAATCTTTGAAAAGGTGATAGGTATCTGTAGAAACTTTTGTACCATTGCCTCCAATCATTGAGGTGCCTCTTTCCTTCACAATAACTTTCTGAGCCATTGTTCCTTGTGTCCTGTGCCTCTTCGTTTGTTACCCTTTTTTTTCTTGAGGCTAACACCCTTGTTTTTTGTTTCCTCCAAAAGAAAAGGGCAAATTACTTGATCAAATTCTCCTCTACATCAATGCTCATAGCTTTTCAATATCTTGTCCTGCACCTTATCCAACTTCTTAATTATTTAATTCTCCATCTTGTATCTATGCTTTACACAAGGTAGATTGACAAAGTTCTATTAACAAACAGGATAAATGACTTTTAGGCCACTGCACCAATTTCTCTTTCACATTAACACTTTCTATATTTCTATTTCTCATTCTTCCTAATTGACAGATTAAAACATAGAAATTGTTCTATGCTCTGGGAAATGTAAGTGGTTCACCTCAGACAGGTTGATGCCTAGCTAACATGATTCAGTTTGCAAGAGTCATTTTTCAGAGGGCTTGGTATTTTTATTTTTAACATCAGGGACTTAAAGTGGATCAATCTTGCCACCATTTCATGATGTCACTTTTTTCATCATGGTTAAGAGGCTCATGGAAGAAGTATTTCACACGAGTTATTTACTTAAATTAGTTTTCCCCAGCTTAGGTGGTCCTTTCTGCCTCTAAGAAAGCCCTCCAGTATTGAGACTCTCCCTCTAAGGTTAAAAATTTCATGCGTAGAATCGTTGAGACCAAACAAGGGCACCCTCATCCTAAATCTGCAAATTAGGAATGCCATTTAGACTATTTGCTACCTTCTGCTTGGTTGCAGCTTGTCATGAGTTATGAGTATGTTTCACTGACAAACTTGGTATGTACAATTTTCTCATACATATAATCTTTTTGGTCGGCTTGCAGAATTGTAGAATTAAGCTTGAGTGCATTTTGAAAGAGTGCATCAACATGATTCTAAAAAACTACATCTATTTCTTGATACTGGGAAGAAAGCAAGATTGATTTTTGTCTTTATGGCTTTTCCTCAAAGAAAAGGTTGAAGCAGCTTTTATGTATCTTCTTTTGTACATCTCTCTTATCATAAACTTTGCAATTCCTGCAGCTATGATTCTTTTTTAGCAATAGAAATGAAGCATTAGACTGAGTGAATTACAATTGTTATGGATTATGTTGAAATAGTCTTTTTGAAAGTTCTAATAATTGTGTAACAGGGTAATGATCCTAGCCAGCAGAATGCTCAAGCTGTAACGAAGTTTCTTCCGCTGATGATTGGTTACTTTGCTCTTTCAGTTCCTTCAGGCTTGAGTCTATATTGGTGAGCAGGTGTCATTGTCTTTCATCCATGATTCTATGATGTTTTGCTCTCTGTGAATAAGTTCTACCAGTGGTTTATCATAATTTGATGTGATGTCAGGTTTTTTGGCCTCAAGGGAGCTATTTATCTAAGGAAACAAGCCAACAATAATAATGTTATCATTTACCTCCTAATAATTCGTTAAGACATCACTGTACAAGTATTGCCACAAACATTCTACACAATTCATTGATTGACATTGTGCATTCTGTTGGAGTATTAATAATTCTCCATGCAGCTGGCAAAATGGAAGATCTGTAGATAATACAAATAACTGTTTAAACAAGCCAACTGGCTCGTGTTTTTCACAAAAGCATTTTTTTAAACAAGCCAATTAACTGTTTAAACAAGATGGTTTTTCACAAAAGCATTTTTTAATGCATATTCATGGCTCGTGTTTGAATAAAGTTTGGACTGGGTTGGTTTTTGTTATATACCTTGCTGTCAGGTCCTGGCTGTCCATATTTCATAACGTGTTATTTTACATTACTATATTTTTATGAAATTGATGTGTATAACACTACATTGGATTGTCTCACTATTAAATATTTTGGTCTGCTTTTCACTTATGAATTCATGTGGCCTGTAGTTTCTGCTGTTTCTTGGAGCACCTTTTCTTACTTAGATTCCTTGGTGCTATCTTCTTATTTTCCAACATAAGACAGTTTAAAAAAGGCTGTGCGCAATTTTAGACTAAACTTTTAGTTTAGTCTAACGTAGTTTGGTTATGTGACATTACTATGGGTTCTAGACTTTTACTTCTAACCTTCTAGTTCAAACTGTTTAAATGTGTAGCTCCTAGAAATAGACAGCTAACTCCATTAGTCTAGCTAAAGTTGATTTTGCTTTTTGAATATTACATTTTTTATGTTTACTTTTATATGATCTGAAATATGAGGTTTATGGAACTTTATAGCAGCTATTCATGGCAACTCCTATCATAATACTATGTGGAATGAATACTATGTTAGCCATTTATATAACAGGTTGTTCGCTATGTAGAATATCGGACACCTTGAAAGGCTATCGTTAACCATATAACATCTGATCAGTTTTTGTCATTTTGTAGGCTGACAAACAATATTCTAAGCACCGCGCAGCAACTATGGCTTCAAAAGCTGGGAGGTGCCAAAAATCCGGTTCAAGATTACATTAATAGTGCAACCAGAGATGAAGCCTCCGAGAGGCAGAAGACACCATCCTTAATGCAGAAGTCTGTTTCTGAGATTGAAATGTCAAAACCCAGTCAAGGACAACAAGAAGAAATATCTGATGGATTGCGACGTGGTGAAAGGTTAACCTTTGTTTAATATCTCTCAATGGTCTTACTATAATAATCCATTGATTGAGTTGCATGAGTTGCTAAGCAGTTTGATGCAGGTTTAAGCAAATTAAGGAGGAAGAGGCTTGGAGAAGGAAGCAAAGGGAAGAAGAGAAGAAAAGGATGCAGGAGGGAGCTGAAGATTCCTCTGTAATTATTATGCAAAGTTTGGAAGCTACATCAATTGATAGTGATAAATCAGTTGAGAATACTGATAATATGGTAAAAGCTGATAGTCTCAGTGGCAATTCATGTTATATTGTTGTTCGTGATTGTTGATAGAACTTTTGTTTATTCGTATTATTGGCAAATAAAACAGGTTTTAAAGAAAGAAACAGAACTGCATGTGTCTCCGAGTGAAAATGGAGGGCTTAACTCAAAAACCATGACCACAAATAAGGATGGACTATTTCTTCAGAATGTCCATAAGGTACCCTCTGCACAGCTAAGGGTTTTTTCCTATTGTGTGAGTTTCATGTATGAAGATTTAATTCAAAGCTCTTTCGAAGTGCACTGATTTGTAAGACGAATTATTATTTATCGTGCTCAGTTAGTAATTGCATAAAGGGATATATTTGGTGTATATTATGTTATTATAATGGTTTCTAGTTGGTTCAATCAAACTCTAAAGAAGTTGTACTGGTACCAATGAAAAGCATGGATGCCATTGTCCCCATCCTATTGAAACCTGCTTTTATACTTCACTTTAACTCATCTTTTAACCTAATATAGTGTAGCTATTGGTTTCTCTTACTTGAAATGTGAGGGCATGAAATTGAAGTGTATAATATATATATGAGTACCTTTGTCCATGTGGAGTGTAGATATGTTAGGGATCTTGGAGATGTGTCAGTATTGATGTTTCTTATGTCATCACAAGGGTAAAGAGAAAATCATTAAATTTCAGGTGGAATGAGTGGGGTATCAAAACCATGGAATTCAGGTGGAATTATTCCAAGGAATCGAAACAACAAGATGATGCATGGATTTTGTTATTTTGCATTTAGTGGCTGTTTAGAGAGGAATAAATAGGCATTACATAATAGTACGAGACATTTTAAATTAGCTTGCTGGCTATGCATGTAAGCCAATATATCATCATATCCCCTTGAGATGGGATAAATTGCTTGAAAGATATTTTGATCTGAAAGTTATGCTTGTTATGTTTGACTATAATCCATCAGTAGTTTTGCTGGTTATAGCCACATGAAATCTTTGAAGACCCTCATATCCAAAGAATGTTGGATATATATCTACTCATCTTATTGTGGATTATGCCTTATTTTCAGGAACAAGCCACTTCGAATGGTGACCAGACTTCAGAAAATTCCCTTGATGAAAGAGATGAAGAGACAGAAAGCAACAAAATTTAGCCGGTCGACATTTTCTGACAAAGGAAATCGGCGTAGTCTTGTTGTTTCATGTGTTTATTTTAATGGCAGAGAAGGTGGTCTTTTCTTTACCTATTCTATTGGTGGTGTTGCATCGAGTCCCGACCACCTTGGCAAAAATAGTTGTACCTTTTGTACTACAAGATCATCGGTTTGGGGAAAAAAAAAAGGAACTTCTGAGCAGTAGGCATAAAGTATTTAGGAACAGCAACTTAATGTGATGATTAATTTTGTTTTCTTCATGGTACCTCAAGCTGGACCTTCACTGTACAGATGGTAATGGTTTGGAATCTTGATCCTTCTCCAGCCTAGCCAGCAGAGAGTATTAAAAGTTTCAGATTTGATGCTGTTTCATGTCCTCAGTCAAAGAATCAGGTTGACACTTTTAACCATAATCTTCTTTTGTTTTCTCACAATCCATGGTTGTATCGACTTCCTAAAGTTGTCTATTTTTGCTTCAGATTCATTTCATGCATCAACAAGATAAGGGACCATCGGAAACTTCTGTTCAGAAGTTCTCCGACTTCCGAGCTGAGGTGGCTACCTCAAGAGCCGTCGGATGAGAGCAAAAAAGAAAAAAAAAACGCAAGAAATCCTTTTTTTTATGAGTAGACTTTCTGTTGTATACAAACATTTAAGTTTAAGATGTTGCTGCCACATTTCAATCCCCTTCTCTGCAGATGCATGCAGGTAGAAACATGTAGAGTTTAATCTCCTGTATGAAGAACTGGCTATTACGCAGTCGACAAAGTAATTATTTATCTATTTTGATATGAACACTGGTAATCACCCTTCTGTTTTTCCAATAAATTCTTTGGATAGAGAAGTTTGACTCTGTTGCAAAGTCTACTAAGTCAACTTAACCAAACAACAAAGTTGACCAATTTCTAATATTCAGCTTCATAAGTTCTTCTTTGATAAATAAATCCTACAGAAGAACGATGTCTCCACTTGTAGGGAGATTAAATCTAAGCAATAAAAAAGAAAATAATAACATCAAATTATTGAACCCAGATTATTGCAGGCAAGCGAGAAAGACAATTTTGACTTTTGCTCTCAATCTCTCTCTCGTACATCAAATATTGCGAACCGGGATCAGCCCAGCTTGAGAATCGAGCGGTTGCATCGTCTGAATTGTAGTCTGGAGAAGCGTCCTCAGCGACAGACCGGGCCCAAGTCCCCTGGAAAGGGGCGCCGGGGAGGGTGAGAGCCCCGTCCGGCTCGGACCCTGTCGCACCACGAGGTGCTGTCGACGAGTCGGGTTGTTTGGGAATGCAGCCCCAATCGGGCGGTAAATTCCGTCCAAGGCTAAATATGGGCGAGAGACCGATAGCGAACAAGTACCGCGAGGGAAAGATGAAGAGGACTTTGAAAAGAGAGTCAAAGAGTGCTTGAAATTGCCGGGAGGGAAGCGGATGGGGGCCGACGATGCACCTCGGTCGGATGCTGAACGGCGGTTAGCCGGTCCGTCGCTCGGCTCGGGGTGCGGATCGATGCGGGCTGCATCGACGGCCAAAGCCCAGACGGATCGTTCGTTCGAGGGGATATCGTCGATGCGGTCGAGGACATGACGCACGCCGAAATATATTAAATTCATTTAACTAAGATTAATATCAACGGATACATTGTTGAATTATTACCCAAAAAATTCCTCATACAATAAATCAAATAAATCAAAAAGAAGGATGGATTCGAGAGGTTGACTATTCCCCGATCTTGACCTCCATATTTGGAGGTGAACGGGTCAAACGCCTGCCCGTGGGACCCGCTCTCCTCCGAACGAGAAGGAAGACGGTTGGTTATTAACTGCAACAACCGTCGACGACACTATATATTACTCCCCATACCCTTCCCTTCTCTTCCATCCTCCATTGCGACTACTACTACTACTACTACTACTACGACTACGATAAAGGCCACCGCCACCGTCCGCTAATCCGTCATGGCACGCCCACAGCTTGTCTTCGTCCTCGCCCTCCTCCTCGTCGCCGTCGTCGCCTACGCCTCCGCCGACTCAGCCCCCGCCGCCTCCCCGTCTGGCTCCGCTACGCTCAGCGTCCTGACTCCGATCGCCACCTCGCCGCTCCCAGCTGACGCCGACTCTCCTTCGGGCGATGTCGACATCGACGACAGCGACGCCGCCGGCGTCGGTGCTCCGCTCGGGACCACCACGACCAAAAGCGGCGCCTCCCTCAATGGTGTGGCCTCTGTGGCTGTCGTCGCAGCCATCTCCGGTTCTGCCTACTTCATGTTCTGAGCAGACGATAAATTCTTCTTCCATTCTGCAATGCATCAAAGTAATGTTCATTGCAGAATAGTTTAATGTATTCTGGCAAATGGAGGCAACGCAGAAAATTATATTCCACACTTGTCTTGAATGCTTGCTTGCATTTTTGTTCCTCTCACACCATTGATGGGAAATTCAAATCAATTTCAATCCCTTTTTTTTTTGGTCAAAATAGACATTGAAATATCTGAATTTAAATGTGAAATTCTCATGAATAAGTAACTAATTCAATAAAATATTATCATGGCACATAAATCGATTAAGTCACCATAATCAAAATAAAATAAAAAGAATCATTATCATGGGATAATATTATAAAATAGAAATTTTGATTATCAAACTAAATAGAACTTATCCATTCATTTTTTTTTAATAAAGGATAAAGAACTTTCCTCCCTAAAATTCTCCTACTGTGAAGAACAAAGGAGGGGGAGCCTCACCACCCTTATATATACATATATATACATATATATATATATATATACAAAATTTGCCCACATCATATTAATTTTTTAGTAAACAGATTTTAATTTTTTTTCTTATTCAGATTACATAAACAAGAAAATAAATCAATCAAAATTAAGTAAAATACTAGTTTTGATTTTTGAAAAGAGGAAAAAAGCTCTGATGAGTACAGTTTTTTTCTTTTATTAAGAGACAGTAATAAAATGTGTATTTTAAATGATCGTAGGTTATCTCATTTGAAGAAACAATGAGATGATGATGATGTTATTCGTTGCATCAAACATATAATTTTTAAAGATATTGAGTTTATCAAAATCGATTACCACGATAAGATAAATTTTTTAATAAAGGATGAGGCATTCCTTTTATGCTTTACTAGTTTTGTTCGAAACTTATTCGATAATTTTTTTAATGTAAAAATCTTACATGTTTATAGAGAAGATAATATTCTTTCTCTCTCTCTCTCTCTCTCATTTTTTTTTTCTTTTTAAAGGTAATATCTATTTTTACCTGTTGTCTGCCTGGCACGTGTCAATTTTTGTTTGGTGGAAAAATGTGTACCCCGAATGGCGAAGACAGCCGAGCTGCACCTTCTCATCGACCTCTTTCCTATTCGGGATTTACACGTGGCGACGTGGGTATTTTTGCTTGGTGGAAAAATGTGTACCCTGCATAGAGAAGACAGCCGAGCTGCACCTTCTCATCAACCGCTTTCCTATTCGGGGTTTACACGTGGCGACGAGGGTGTCGCCATGCACGCTAGCTTCCGTTCTCGGCGCCGCGCACCAATCCCCCGGTCACCTCGAGAAATGGTCTCCAATTTATTATGTTACCCAGCGGTCTCATCCTACATGGCATCACACGCGACGTTGGGGAGCTCTGGATCGCATCTCGTACGAGATGCGCGTATATTCCGTCGGTATGACGCTACTTTCTATATAACGGATATATATATATTACACCAATATTTTGTACGAAGAGTGATGTGCACCGACGCGTTCTCATGCTACTTGGCATCACACGCGACGTTGGGGAGCTCTGGATCGAATCTCGTACGAGAAGCGCGTACATTCCGTCGGTATGACGCTACTTTCTATATAATGGATATATATATTACACCAACATTGGCTTCCCAGAGTTCTTTCGTCTCTCCTCCTCCAGCCCACCGTTTATTTCGCCTACGGAGAGGAGGAGAGGACGAGAAAGCTTCGATCTTTATTAGGAACCGGGGGGATTAGGGCTCGTATCCGTGGTCGGGTCCGGGCGCCAAAGAGGGGGGAAGAAATGGAGGCGTTTGAGGCTTTCGACTCGTTATTGGCCGCGGCGAGCAGAGCTTGCTGCAGCCCCCTCGCCGTCTTCATCCAGATCCAGGTAGGCACATTCGATCGATTCTTTTTGGTACGTGGTTGCTTCTTCCTCCGATTCTTTTTGGCGTCCGGGTGTGCCCTGTTTCTTTTTCTTTAGTTGTTTTCTTTCCCCCGTCAATGCCGATTGACGGATTTGAGGCCTTGATGATCAGAGAAGAGGTCTCTTTTCGCGTGTTTTGTTTTTCTTTTATCTCTGTCTTCTGTCTGGTTCTGGTGTCTCCCTCGTTTATGCGCGGACTGGACCATGTTGTCTTCTTCTTGAATTGGTTTAGAGATTATTGGCCATTTCTCATCCTGGTTCCATTGGTAGACAGTAAAGGAGGAGTTGTATTTGATGAAGAGGTGGTGAGTTGGCATGTAACGCCTTCATGTGGTCGAGAAACACTAATTAAATTAGATAGGGTTCAATATTTAATTAGTGAATTTTACGATGTTGCAATTTCATGTTTGTAATTTATTAATGACATTTGGGCATTCACTCTATTGGAGTATAATAAGCAAAATGAATAGATCTATGGTCAAATTATAAAGCTGGTGGCTCCTATAGTGCCACTGAGATGCAGGTGTTGTCCTATTTTTGTGCAAATATCTAGTTGATGACCACCAAATCTTCATCAAATTATTAGATGACGAGTCTTGTAAGAACAATAACAAACTTGATGGTGATCATATATCAAATGCCGTTGTTTACTAATTTATCCTTTGAGTTGATAGATACAATTTTTTAATTTCAGTTAAAAGGAAAGATTTGGGGATTCCCGTCTTCATATGAAGTTAAACTCTTCTTACTAAGTGAACACTTTGTGAGTTTACTAGACATTATTTATTGTAGAATCTACTCATTATGAGATGCCATATATCTCAGACACTTCTTGAAATAAAATTGCAAGAGTCTGTAGTTGAAGAATAGAACACATTGACAATAACATGCAGGAGAAGAGCCACATAAATATTAGGAGACTAGAAATAAGAAGAAAAAAGCGAAAAGAGCATCACCATCCATTTTCACATCATTTCTCAATCATGCTTTCTTTTCCCAACTCCCTTTTCATACCTCAATTGCCAACACTTTAAGCAGCTATGTATCTTAATTTCATGTATTGATTTATTCAGAGCTATTTAAGTGGATCCACATTTTTGGGAATATGAATCAAAACAATAACAAGAATATTTCTAATGGAACATCTTTCAAAATCGTACGTCTCTAATAGACCAGGGGATAAGTAATTTGACTCATTGACATACATATCATGAATGTTTGGGATCCATATATGCGACTTGGAGAAGTATTTTCCACCAAGAACATTGAATGCAGAATGTGGAATGGTTGAAAGATAAACCAAACAATAGAAGAACAAACAATGTGAGAGGGTACACTAATTTGAGAAGTAGATTATTTCTTTAGAATTATATAATGGATAGGCACAGATAGATCAACTTGGAGGATTTTAAAAATTATGATGAATGGATGTTGAATTTTTGGATTGGAAAAGAAGAGTGATGTAGAAATATCGAGGCTTGAGTTTTCTGGTGTGTTGTCCTCTCCTGTCAAATCATCAAAGGGATTATCATTCTGTCACATTTGAGATGCATGTGCAGCAGAAACTCAATCTACTTTTATTGTAAATGTGTAGATTAGACTATTTTACTTTACAGTCAGCTATATGTGCTCTTTATTTTAAGTGAAATCTGTAAAAGAAACAACTAAAGCAACCCTTTTTTGTTTGTTTGTAGGGTTGTATGATCTGTTTAACTCTTGCTGTTGGATGGTGCTTGGCTGCCTATGTCAGGTATTATTTTCCGAACAATAGCAAAATAATTTTAGATACTTGGTTGGTATGCAACCTTTTGTTATATGACATATGGAAACACATGTTGCGGTTTCTTTCCCTTTACAGGAACAGAGTTATACAGCGCATGAAGCTTAATATTGCAAATGGCAATAGCTTTGCATTCATCTGTGAAGATATTAATGATCTTGAACACTCTGCTCAGCTGAATTTGCCTAGAGTGTCAGTTATAATGCCTTTGAAAGGCTTTGGAGAACACAATTTGCAAAACTGGAGAACCCAAGTGAGTTATTGTTATTTATTAAAAAAGTTTCCTTGCTAGAAGCCTAGAACTGTGGATATTACATATATTTCAAGGAAATATTTATGGCGTATCTATTTTTCATCGCATGTTTATTAACACATTGTTTCTCTCATACCAGTGGAATTTCAACCAAGTTATGTAATACCGTACCGTACCGGTGTTTCGAGGTTGACTCGGTATGGTACGGTACCATGTACCGCTCGGTACACCAGGGTGTATCGAGTGGTTTTAAATATTTCTTCCTCTCTACCGTAGTACTGTAACAGTGCTACAGTATAATACTGTAGCACTGTAGCACGTTCCGTCCGGTAGCTGGCGGTCCACGTACCGGTATGCCATCGGACCGGTATGTACCGCCCGTACCGGGTGGTACTATTCGAAATTGCATACCATGATTTCAACAGACTAAAATATTTTCTGAATTTTTGAATGCAGATTACTTCTCTCTATGGAGGACCTCTAGAGTTTCTTTTTGTAGTTGAAAGTGCCGAAGATCCAGCTTACCATGCAGTGTCTTCACTCATCTTAGAGTTTCAGGTAAATATGCATTCCTTTGGATTCTGCTTCTTACATATGAGGCAGTACCTTGATCAATTTTCAACTTGCCAATTGTGTGCAGTTTTTGGATGTTAATGCTAGCTATATGCCTCTGCTATTTTTTAACATCCATTCGCTTTCACCTCATGAGTTCTTAGATGACACAGAAGTTTTTTATATAGAATAGAAACTTGATGTTCTTTAGTATGACCTTTATTTACAATTATCAATTCTGTAACCTTTTGCTAACTATGGACATCTGCAGAACATATCCAGTGATATATGTTATCTCGATTTAGTTAAAAACACAATGAAACTTCATTTTGCTTGGGTTTTGACATTTATCTACTAGTTTTTAACTGCTTGTTCTAGATGCCTATCAATCTCTTTTGAAATACCTGACCAAAAATTATGCATGAGTGATTTTCAGGAGAGCGTTGATGCGAAGATTGTCATAGCTGGCCTGTCAACAACATGCAGTCAGAAGATTCATAATCAATTGGTACATAAAGCTACTTTTGATCTTGTCATTTTGACAAGAGACTACTGCCATTTAAACAATGCTTTTCCCTTGTCTATGCTTTTAGTTTTGTTCTTGTTTTCCCTTGATATCATAGAGTAAACAGAGACATAAGGTTCAACATTTTCATAACAAGATGGAGTTTTGAGCCACGTGGTATACATAAAATTATATAAGATTTTTGAATAAGAGTTTTGAGCCACATAAAACATAAAATTATTTAAAGTTTTTGAGTACTTTAAATATACCATGTTAATAGGTTACTCATTACCGTCATTTCTGTAGAAACCAAGACATTCTGACCTATTTATTGATCAAAGGAAGTCTTCGATTGATCTCATCCTGCTAAAATTTAGAAATCAGGAAGCCATTGGATTTTGTCGCTTGGTCCACATTCAATGTGTTTGCATTTGCATGTGCTATGTCTTTTCCTGAGCTTAAACCCCATATGAATTAACCCCCTATTGCATTAAGAGCCTTGCAGCAAATTTGTAAATAGCTTTTCATCTACATTGCAAAGTATATCTCATTAAAGCTAACTGTTTGAGGTTTTTTTCCCTGATAAGACTCATTTTTAGCTAACTGTTTGTACAGAATATCTTATGAGTTAACCCCCTATGAACAGCTAACTGTTTGAGGTGTTTTTCCCTGATAAGACTCATTTTCAAAAAGACCTTTCTTGACTAGCCTCATCTCAGAAAAATAATTTCTGAGAGTAGCCTCATTTTGGACAATGTTAGAAGTGCTATTGATAAAGGAGAACTACTGTAATTTTTTTACGCATCAACTGTTGTCAATGATATGGGTTTTTACTACAATAACTGCTCCACTTCAACTTGGCATAGATTAAAAGAAGGCTAGTCTTCGAAAAAATTTTCAATGGCTGCTGACAGAAATTTTCTTCAGAAAACTAGGCTACTTAATTGAAAAAAACACATCTTGAGGGGTTAAAGGCATAAGTTCAAAACGTTACAGTTTTGTTCATAAATATATAATTTAAAATAGGATAACAGACCTTGGCAATCTTGTATTGAACTGTTTTAGGAGTATCCTTCATGCTTAATATATTTGATTCTCCCCAAATTCAATATGCCAAATGCTATCTTCCATTAATTAGTTTCTGTGTCCCCTAAAATGAGAATTAAAACATAATGATCTTTTAAAATCATGCAAGTCTAGTGCAGGTTGGTGTGGAAAGGATGCATAAAGATAGCAAGTATGTTTTGTTCCTGGATGATGACATTAGACTCCATCCTGGATCAATAGGAGCCCTTACAACAGAAATGGAGAAAAACCCTGAGGTATTAAATTTGTTGCAATTGGCACACCACTGTTTCACACTTATTATCTGTTAATCAGCCGATAATGCTCTTTAGTTTTTTCCATGTACAAACTTAATTGTATTTTTTTCTCTGCAGATTTTTATTCAAACTGGATATCCCCTTGATTTGCCCTCAGGAAGCTTGGGTAGTTACTGCATATATGAATATCACATGGTATGAGTATTTTAAAACTTTCATTCTATATTAATTTCTTATCAAGTTTCATATCCTCTTCAGAATCATGAGTTTCAGAATGGGTCATTAACTACCATGTAAAGCATTTGCCTATTTAATCTTTCCTATTTTTGTCCCATACATATATTGCTTCTTGTTTTTGTTCTCTCTTTCTAATTGGCTACACTATCAGCCAGCAACTATGACCAAATTTAAATGCTTGACATTTTCTACCAATGTTCAGAAGTTATAGTCACCTTTGACCATCCAAACAAAATGCCCACTAAACCAAATATTATGTGATTGACCATGCCTCCGCTCAAGGCATGAAACTGTCAAATGTCTCTTCATGAAACAGTCTTAAGGATGGAACTAATTATGGTTGTGATCAGTGATTTCTGTACTATCAGAAACGTTAGTGTATGGGCAGTATGTACCTGTTTGGATGCAGACCGACACACGGACCACCTCTTCGCCACTTCGATGCTGCAACGGCACTACCTTTTTGCCACTATGATGCTGTCGCTGCTTCCTGGGTATGCTGCCGCTGCACTTCTCCTCCTCTTCTTTCTTATTCTTCCTTCTTCCTTCTTCCTTCTTACTTTCTCCTTCCTCCGTTGTTCCTCCATTGTCCCTTTCACTTCACTCTCTTTTTCTTCCTTGTCAAAATACCGGTAGGCATCGGCATACTATATGTCCGTATACCGGTACAGACTGGTACACATACTATTCCAGCAGATTATCGAAACAGGTCTGGTACCCAAAAAGGCAAACCTTGGTTGTGATGCTAACACTTAGACACATGCATCAGATGCTTATCTGTGAAAAAGCTAGAATTTCAGTTCTTTAAGCAAGCTTTTTTGTGTCAATGAAATTAGTGACCTCTTATAGGTCATTTTTCTAACCTCTTGTTTTCTAATTCCATAACATTTGTATCATGAAGATGAGCAAACTCGTAAGTGTGATCTACGTCTTTAGCTGCTTACAAAAACCATCTGATTCATGCTTTTGTTTTTTCTCCTTTTCCTAGTAGCTGCAAGTCCCCATTGTGATGTGACAGCATAATGCTCTGCTTGAATTCATTGATAATTTTTACCTTTTTAAAAGTGTTCCACCATCTGATATATTTTAACAGAAGCAAAATCTAAAATTTACATTTATCATTTTTTTTTCCACCAACTATGAATTTCACCATAAACCACCGTAGATAATGCTAGTTTCCATGGATCAATTTCAACATTCCTCTACGAAAGTTTCAAGAAAAAAAAAAGCTTGATTTTGTCTTCTTTTATTGTTTAATTCTGGAGATCCTTCTCTTGTTGCCTTTATGTGCCCTATTCGTTTGTTCTGAAAAGGAATCTGAAAGCATGGGGATATTTCCATCTGCATATGCTTCTTAGACCATGTTATTTCCTCTTTGTCCAGTGTGGGCAATTTCTGGCAGATTTGATGTGCATTACTTTGACCGTAAGTTCTGTTTCACAAATTGGTATTTGAATCCAATGTCAAATTCTCCCTTTTTTTGTCTTGTCGGAGCATATAGGTGAATTATCTAAGTAGTTACTCTTATATTGATTGCAAGGCTAAAGCCTCTTATACATTCTTGATGAACATGATTTGTAGTTTATGAATAACCAATGTTTGTCCACAAACATATCAACATGGAATTTTCATTTTGCCTTTTTTATTCTTGTTTTTAATTCAACAGTGCCAGTTACTTCTGTACTTATATTCAGAATGTATTTTACTCACCTTTGTATATTGTTTTTCTCTAATCTTAGCCTTGCTCTATGGGGTTTGCAACTGGTGGAAAAACTTTCTTTCTGTGGGGAGGCTGCATGATGGTAAAGTTTAGGCATCTTAAACTGTTTGTTACATACATAACTTAACAAGCTTAAATATGCATGTCTTATACATCGGCTTTAATCCTAAGATGCACGCTCAAGATTTTAGGAACGACTTGTATGGAGTTGTTAGTGGGCTTCAAGATGGGGGGTACTCGGATGACATGACCCTGGCAGCAATTGCTGGTAATCATTCTGACTTCTGAGTCTATTGTGAAATTCATCCTGCTTCCAAATGAAGTGCTTGCAAGAAGTGTTTTATTTATTATTTACTTGCTGAACTTGTGCTTTATAGTTGTTAAAATGATTGTGAATGCATAAGTGAAACATATTGTCAATTTCAGTGCTATATTTTTAGGAAAGGTGTGTATGAATTATGATTTATTTCTCTAATAATATTACATTTAAAATGACCACTGTTAGGAGCCTTTAACAAATTTTTTTCATCTTGCCATATATTTCTAAGAGATCAGTGATTTAAAAAACGCTATGCGTCAAAAGATGCCAAGGTCCAAAAACGCCTGAGGTGCTAGGCGCTCGCCCGCGCGAAGCGATGCGCTAAAATACAAAAATATACAATATAATTAATAAATATAATTATTTAAATAAAAATATGATATTAAATTAAGAAAATATTGCAAAATCACAATATCACATTAACAAAAAGTCTCAAAATTCAAAACAATAACAATAATTTCAAATAAATAAAAATTAGCAGTATTAAAATCAAAATAATATATTATTAATCTAATAAATAAAAAATACTATTACTAGTATGCAGTTAACAGTATATTGCTAATATACTATTAATAGTATACTATCGAGTTGATGTGAGAAGAGTAAGTAAGAGTAAGACAACAGCGACAGTGGCAAGTAGTGACAACAGCGGCGAGCAATGATAGTAGCAGCATAAGAGTAAGACCGATGCTGCTGATTAATACCAGTGACAACAGTAGCAGCGAGTAACAGCCGCCAGAGCGGCAAGCAGCGACAATGGCAACAACGAGCAGTGATAGTGGCAGTGGCAGTAGAGAGCAGCGACAGCGGAGAGAGGCAACGACAACGAAAAGAGGCAGCAACAACGAAGAGGAAATGTCGACGGTAGATTCGTGAGCAGGGTTAGGGTTGGGGAAGTCACGAGAGGGATGCTGGGAGGTTGATATCGGTGCTTAAGTTGGTTCGATTGAACCAACTAAAGCATCATGGTCTCTTGGTTTAACCCGGGCGCTCGCCCGAGCCCAGGCATCGAGTGCTTCGGGGGAGTGCCTAGGCGGCGCCTCTTTGAAGCACACCGCCTGGACATGAAGTGAGGCGCTCAGGCCTCGCCTCGCCTCGCCCGAGCACCTATTAAAATCGCTGTGAGAGACAAGACAAATTTATATTCCTTCATGTTAATACTTAATTAATTATATCAGACTGGGATATCATAAATGATGTCATAAGATGTAGTCCCATACTTAGTAAATGCTTAGGTCCTATACTTGTAAACTAGTTTACGTGGCTACTTTGAGAGAAAATTTGTGCAGGGCTGGTATTGCAATTTAGTTCCTTGCTTTTTGATTTGTATAGGGGTAAAGCACTATATAAATTACATTGTATTACGAGAAGAGGGATTGCCTTTGCTCGTGTTTATAATAAAAAGGTGCTATGTAACAATGAAAAGTTTGTGTACATGTCGTGTCTCCTTCGTTACTCGTTGAATTGTACCCCCGGATACATGTCCATGTATGACTTGCATTTCTTGATCAATGTAACATCAAGTTTAAGATATTAATTATTATCAAAATTAGCTTCCAAACCAATATGTATCTCAATGGTTTGGGAAAATAACTAATTTGTATGAAACTACTTACCTGAAATAAGCATAATAATAGGTACAATAACAACAAGAATAATAAAGTCATGAGTCCTAGATATTTGGGTTGGCTGCATTGATCTTTTATCATCATTGAGATTCGTAAAATTCATATGTTTAGTTAAGTTAAATAGTATTTAAATTTTTATTTATAATTTTATTAAAGTCTTCTTAGGTCTTCCTGTACCTCTTTGCATACCATTAAGACTTAATCATTTCACATCTTCTAACTATCATATCTATATGTCTCCTAAGCACATGTTTATATAATTCTAAATGATTTTATCTCATTTTATCCTCTATCGAAGTGATACCTAATTATTCATGGATAAAAATATTTCTTTTCTTTCTTTCCTAGTAACTCCATATATCCACCTCAATATTCTCATTTCAGATCCATAAAGTGTTGTTGATCCAATAATTGTCTTGTAAAATTTTCCTTTTAGTCTCTCAGTTAAGATATATGTTTATGAGATTCGATATAGTTTTACGTTGACTATCAGTAACCTAACACAACCCTCCATCCTTTCCATCTGGGCTTGGGACCAGCATTGATAGTTTTCTCCTGCTTAGGTTAACCTTCTCTTATCATTGTTGGAATACTAAAATTTTGGCAAAAACTAATTTTCTTCTCTTTATTTCATGTATATATGTTGTTTCTGCCCACCTGGGTTAAAATTTTCTTATCATATGCAAAAACGTCAAATTTATTTGGCAAGAACCATGTTTATTCTCTTTATTTCTTGTTCATTGGCCCCTTGGATAGAGAAAACAAGTTAGTGATGATGCTCGAAATTTACCCAACATGTTACAACTGAATGTTTCATCCTTTGGAGTTACTGTATCTTTCCAGCTGTATTTCAAAGCATATTCATTCTGAAAAGAGATCAAAGATCAAGCATTTTGGTCTTGCACATGCTATGATTTTCTCGAGTTTTTGTTATAGTTCTATACCATCTCCTACCAATAGTGCTTAAATGAGTGAATAGTGTTAAAATCAATCTTAACTAAATATGCTTTTGCAGGACAACATAACAGACTTATTTGGTCACCACCAGTTGCTGTCTTCCCCCATCCCCTTGCAAGTGATCTTAGCTTTCCAAGGTTTGTGGCGTAATCATCGGAAAACTTTCCATAACTGATTCACTTTTAATTTACCCTTCTATAATTTTTGTGTAGATACTGGAATTACCTAAGGAAACAAACATTTGTTCTTGAATCCTACATATCAAAGGTTAATTGGCTGATGAACCGTGCCTTGTTCGCTACACATTGCTATTTATCCTGGGGATTTGTCTGGCCATATGTTATGGCATTAATACATCTTGCAGCATTTGTAAGAGCACCATTTTGTGGTTCTACATACAGTGAGGCATTTTCCTCATCTTGTGGTGAGTAAATTATTTTTCCCTTGAAGTAGGACCTAGTCAACCATAGGGACCTGTACGATTATATTTCTGAACTATTGATGTACTAGAAGGTTTATTGTCAAGAGGTGGTTTTGCTACCAGGTTCTTTGGACATATTATAAAATCAATTGACCCAATGTACAAGTTCATCAAGTAACTTCATTTTGTTTATATTCTGTTATTATTATCTTAATAATACAAAAAGATGTATTTACTTGTATGTGTTCAGGCTTGTCACTGGCGAGCTGCTTGCTTATATCCACTGTTATAGAACTTCTGTCAATGTGTAACTTGACTAAGCAGGAGATTCAGTTATGCAACATGTTATCTCCAGAAGAGCCAACAGTCTCACTCGGATCTTATAACTGGGGACTTGTAAGCATTTGTCTTGCAATTTTATTTCATAGTTCTAGGTTTGATAGTTTCTTAGGAACAGTTGGATATTAGATTAGCAACATGTGTGACTTAACTTATGTTGGATTTATATGTTTGCTGAGCAGGTATTTCTGGCGATGCTTGTAGATAACTTCTTGTACCCTGTCTCTGCAATTCGTTCACGTTTTTCACAGTCCATAAATTGGTCTGGTGTCCGATACCACTTGGAAAAGGGGAAAATAAGCAAGGTAAATTAATAGTCTCTTATCATTTGTACCTGTTCATTTTATAATGAAGTTTTTAATTGCATGGGATTTGCTTATGCTTTGCCTTAAAGGATAAAAAATGGAAATGAAAATGAAGCTTGAGCTTAAGATATTTAGGTTGAATGGTTTAAGATATTGAAAGTGTAGATCTAGAAATCAGATTGCAGATAAACAGTCACCAACAGTAGTGACAAATCTATAAATTGCCTTTTTTTATTAAACATTCAGTTGTTGGTCACTTGTTGAAGTTCTTTTTTTTTACCTAAATTAAGTTGTACTCCTTTTTCCAGACTGGACTACACTACTGCCTGGCTTCATAGTGGATTAAGTCTGAAAATGCAAAATTGGAGATCATGAGAATTTAATAATCAAAGTAAATTGATATACTTTGGATCCTAATTCCTATGTCAACAACAGGTTTCATAAATCATACTCTCATCAATGATGTGCGGCAACTAACGACTTACGATACTGGATTTAGTAGTTTCATGACATTTCAAGTGCTAAATGATATTGGTCTTTAAATTAAAGTATAATCACCTCATGAAACTTATTTTACACTCTTAGTATAGATAGGGACTGGTGGAGCTGACAAGTTCTAAATTTGTGTTTCCTATGAACTATACTGCAGATCGAAAGATCCATAGCAAATGGCCCAAGCTACTCTGATCTTGCATGGAAGAGGCTATATGGGAAAAGGCAGATCCATCGTAGTACTTCATTTATTAGCTATTTGTCAAGAAAGTATTGTCCATTGGCACCAACCAAAGAAGTATGACAGCCAGCAGCTCAGTGTGCAGCGTAAAAGTCATCCAATTTTTGTTACAATTGATGCTTTACATTGTATTTTTGTTCTTTCTTTAACCTTTTTTTCGTTTCGAAGGTCTGATTCAATTTATCGATTCTTATGGTGTCTTGAGATTTTTACAATGCTAGTTAATTGTAAGGTTTGCAATACCGTATCGTACCGGTGTTTCAACCTAGGCTCGTTACGGTACGGTATGGGTGTACCGAACGGTATACACAGGTGTATCGAGCACTGTAGCAGTGCTACAGTGCACTACTATAGTGCTACTGTCGAAACCGATATGTACCGCCCGGTAACGGGCGGTCCGCGTACCAATAACCTGTTGGACCGATACATACCGCCCGTATCGGGCGGTACACTTCGGTATAACAGACCTTGGTTGATTGTATCCTTTTCCTTCTTTCTTCCCATGGAGTAAGCATTTTGTGTGTTTGTCCTTCCCACTTCTTTGTTTGTTTGGATAGGCAAAAAGGCAGGACTCATTGCAGTATCTTATAAAGGAGTAAGCATATGGGTTTGACATTTCAACCAAAATAATTTGATCTCCTTCAGCACCTGATCATGAACGTAATTAAAACTCGTCATCCTCGAGTGTTGGCGAAATAATCTGTGATTTATTCTGTTATGTTTCATCCACTTTAGGATCAGAACAATAACTGCTTGCTGTGTTCTCTTTCTTTAGGAAGAAAGACAAATTGTTCTAAATATATGCAAGTGATTGGTGACCTAAGAATTTTCTTTTGATAGAATCTTCTAAGGTAGGATTTGACCATAGAGTTCACATTAAGAGAGTTCATATGTCATTAAGAGAACCCTAAAGGTGGATTTTGAGGAAAACCCTAACTTTTTTCTTCTTTTAAAACAGATAAAAAAATCTTATTTGTTAACACAAATACCAAAAAATAAGAAAACATCAAAATAATATTATGCTATAAAAATAATATTCTCCTATAAAAATACTAATTCTGTCTGTACTTCCACAGAATTTGTTCTAACAGTCACTATTATCCTTTACTCTAAAACAGCAGAAAGTTTCCAATCAACCACTCTGAACAAACACAGAATATTTCAGATTCCAAGCAATGGTTGATAGATATTACAAATAGCACATCTCCTTCCATCTCATTTAAAAGTGTGCCATATCGAAGAAAAAATAGTAAAACGGATAACAAAAACCTGAACGATTTCAGGGCATAACACATCCCAACTTATTTAGCAGCAAAGACCAAAGCTAGTCGATCCCACTTGACATTCTCTCAACATGAAAAAGCTATTGGAAGACTCACCAACCATGCATGATCAATATTTGTAGTCCTTGACATGGAGGCTCTCCGAGACGCCTTCGCCTCCTGCAGCATCACCCTTGTATGTCCCGAGCGTTGCCTCCGAGTTTGCCTTGCACCTGGCGAGGAACGCAGTCCTCGCCTTCACGACATTCTCCTCCTTACCTGCCCATGCCTTGAGTGTACTTTGCTGCAGAGCACGGCCGAACGAGAAGGAAAGCGACCATGGCTTCTTCCCCTGCAGCTTGTTCATGGCATTCAGGTTCAAAGTAGCCTCCTCTTCGCTCTGCCCTCCTGAGAGGAAGACGATCGCAGGGACAGCAGCAGGAACAGTCCTCTGGAGAGCTCGCACGGTGTACTCGGCAACCACCTCAGGAGCTACCTTCTTTGATTCTGACCCTGGTGTCACCATGTTTGGTTTCAACAGACTTCCCTCGAGGAGGACATGGTGATCATTGAGCGCCTTGTAGCATGCAGCCAGCACACGCTCTGTAACCTCAGCACATTTTGCAATATCATGTGGCCCATCAACAAGGATCTCCGGTTCAACGATTGGGACGAGACCATTCTCCTGGCAGATGATAGCATAGCGTGCCAACCCACTAGCGTTTGCGTCGATTGACAGTTGTGATGGCTCATTTGGACTGATCTTGAGAACAGCACGCCACTTGGCAAAGCGAGCCCCTGCCTCGTAGTACTTCTTGCAGCGTTTGCCCAGGTCATCGTGACCCTGGGTGGTGGTCTCACCTTTGGTACCAGCAAGTTCAACGGTACCCTTGTCTACCTTGATACCGGGAAGGACTCCACCCTCCTTGAGGACTTCGACAAAAAGCTTTCCATCGGCTGTCTTCTGGTAGAGAGTCTCCTCGAAGAGGATGACACCACTGAGGTACTGAAGAGCTCCAGGAGTGCAAAAGAGAAGCTCACGGAGAGCACGACGGTTCTCCTCGACATTCTCCACATTGATGCTGGCAAGGCGCTTGCCTATCGTGCCAGTGGACTCATCAGCAGCAAGGATACCCTTGCCTGGTGTGCCAATGTAGGCAGCATTAGCAATAAGCTCATCTGCAATATGGAGGGCAAAGTTATACATACAATATTACCAAGAAGAAAACATGAATAAAGGCAGACCTTCAACCAGATAAGAAATTATCATCAAAATATGTAAATACATCGCTATCTATGTTCTGAAAGGCATACCAAAAAAAAAGATAAAAATTTAAAGCAAAAGGGTTACAAGTAGCAACACACAATAAATGGAGCAGAACATGCACTGTTTCAGAAATTGGATGACAATTGAATAAATTGCTATGTATGTTCTGAACGGCATACAAAAATTGTAAGAGTAAATTAATTGTAAAACTGCTGAAATATCCAATAGACCAAATTTTACAATTAGCTATTCTGGTGTTAACATATCACCACGGAGGCTTTCGGCAACACTCAAAATCTCAATTTACAAACATTCAGACCACCAGTAAAAATAATTGATACATAACTAAACTAACTTCATAAAGTTCAAGCAGATTCAAATAGCCAAGATCTTTAGGCTCATTATAAAACAAACAAGAAAAAGTTATAGCAACAACTATTAACCTTGGAGTCTCACTAAGATTTCCAAGAGCAATAGTGCAGTAAAGATTGACACAGTAAAAAAATATAACCTCTTATTCTTAGATCAAATGTTGAAGATCATCTTGGGGCCTACAATGATTATAATATCAGCCCTAATACAGTAGTCTTTAGTCAAAAACTTTGTAATAGCTACTTGTGTTCCATCAATGCAATTTTGGTGGTTGGCATTTACAATCATCTAATTGAGACTAAAGATGTCTCAATATCCAGAATGACCAACGGGCACAGATTTCCAGACATGCATACACAATCAGCATAAACAGAACCAGCAGCCAATCGAGCATAATGTCTCCTCCCAATTATTCCTCATAACCTCGATACAACTTTGCCTTCACAACTACAGCTGCCATTAATATGCTACACATGGAATGATGATAGAAAATGATGACAATTTCTATTTGCAGAACAGATTTTTACATATTTATCACTTAGAGATAAAACAACAACGGAAAAGCATGAGAAATGAAAAGGTTGAACTGAGGATTCTTTAAAGTCGGACAAGGATTTACATGGTAACTCACAAGACCATAAGCAAAGAAGCTTCTATAACAATACGACAAGGCTTAAAGTAAAAGTAATGTAGATGCTTACTGTTTTCACACATAAAAAAGTTTGAACCCTAAAATCCAAGAGAATTTCAGATTAAAGAACAGCAAAAAGGATCAAGACAACTACATATAATCGACAAATTAATCAGATCGAGTAGAGCTATAAATAATACTGATCGAGGGGGAAAAAACAGTTCTCCAAAAGATCACACTCCTTCACTATTAGCTTCAAATCTACGCTAGGAGGAAAATAATTAAGGAAACAAAAAAGTAAACTATGGGGGAAAATAAAAACACGGAATTTTGGATCCAATAAGAACATTATAACATGACCGTCGAAGATCCAGGGTCCTTAATCGTAAAGGGCAAGCTGTAAGAACTAGGTTTCCGGATCCTAACATATCCGCAACGATAACACAAATCACCATATCACACAGACCCAAAAGCCAAAAAAACATTTTTTTCAGATGCAAGCCAATTCAGATCCACGAAAATCTCAAATCCACCAATTAAACCAACCAAAGTTTGACCCTCATGAAAGACGGCCCCAAAGAATCGGTAAAAATACAGAAATCCATGAGGCAGGACACGATGTCGTAACATATAAGTGGAAGAAAGGAAGAAAAGAAACTTTTTTAGCTCCACGCGGAACGAGGAGTAGGAGACATGGACAAGAAACACAATACGCCAGATCTTCGAAGAATCCAACAGTCGACAAAAATCCAGAAATCCAAGAGGCAGGACGCCGAACATAGTAGAAGAAGACGGAAAACAAAAAGGGCACTTTTACAAGTACGAAGGAGGAAAAGGACAAAAACAACACAATATTCCAGATCGAAACCATCTCACGTCTTAGAAGGTCTAAATCCAGCGAGGAAACCAACCAAAACTTAATCTTCACGAAATCCAGAGCCAGAGCATCGGTAAAGATCCATAAAACCACGAAGAAGAAACCGAAAACGTACATCAGATGTCTCCAAAAGAAGCGAGAAGAACAACTTTTACAAGGAACAGGGGAAGGATACCGTGAAACTGGCCGCAGTAGGCAGACATCTTGGATTCGAGAGGGCGATCGGAAGAAGAACGAGCCAGAAGCACAGAAGGAGCGTTTGGAGGAGCGCAACGAATCGAGTTGGGAGTGAGATAGTGCGCGTTAAATAGGAGGGACGAAAGGAAGCGATCGGCAGGGAAGAGACGGATGCGGTCAGAGGTCTCCTCGCGATGGGTTTGGGGCGATGGATGTAGGCAAAGCTTGTGGCTTGGCCAACTGTTAGACTCCTCCGTCCTTCGTCTACCACCAAACCAAATTGGTAAACGTACCTACGTCACCTACCCACTCCCGGCCCCCACTTTTGCTAACCAATCAGCACGCGGGCAACGTGGCGTTTCGGTTGCGATTGGTTCCGAAGGCGTATACCTTCCCATCGGCTACTTCGGTTTCGACGGTCGGTATCGAGCTTCGACGAAGCCGCCACGAACGCCGCGACTGAATCACCCGTGTAAATTGTCCGGGTGATGTCATCTCCCGCGGCGGGCCAGGGGATACTCATATGCGCGTGGATCGCATCACCCCTGGCGGTTTTCAGGGGTGATTCAGTCTGGCCCCGGAAGTATTTTACTCCCTGCTACCAACCATAAATAATGTCTCTTGTGATAAGAGGAAGTTGTAATGACTGGTACATTGGAATGACTGATACGTTGATCATAATGGCTTTATGGTGAGAATGGTGTGAACTGTTTGGGATGAGATGAGCATGTTTGATTACGATGATATTTGTAAGCATCAAGATTATAATCATATTATTATTATATAAAAATTAGAATTAAAATTAAATAATTATATATTAAATATTATTCTTTTTTATTTTATTTTTTTTTGAGAAAAAAATGATTGATGTCCTTCTTAGCACGACGTGACCTTGATCCGTATGCATGGAATTGTTTAAGAAGGAAAGCGTCTTGAATTATTATATACACAAAAACCAAACTTATGAGAGACTTCTCAACTCAACCCTCTAACGTTTAAGTTAATCCTGAGATCAACTTTTCTATGTTTAGGTTCTCGATTTTGTATCCTTTTCCTTATAGTTGGGATTTTTCTCGACTACCATTCGACCTAAGCCTCTATCATAGTGAGTCTTCCAGCATGAGTCAGATTTTTCTCGACTCATGCATCTCAAGCGTCATTCGGCCCAAGCCTTCGTCGCAACGGGTCTTCTAACATGAGTCATGTTTTTCTCAACTCATGTGCCTCAGGCACCATTCGACCTAAGCCTCTGTTATAACGGGTCTTTTAGCATGAGTTAAGTTTGTTTCGACTCACGTGCTTTGAATATCATTCGGCTTGAACCTTTATCGTAGTGAGTCTTCCAACATGAGTCGAGTTTTTCTCAACTCATGCATCTCAAGCATCATTCGGCTCGAGCCTCCATCGCAACGGATCTTCTAGCACGAGTCATGTTTTTCTCAACTTATATGCCTTAGGCACCATTCGAGCTAAGTCTCTGTCATAGCGGATCTTCTAGTATAAGTTAAGTTTGTCTCAACTCATATCGTGGGTTTATCCAAAACAGATAATTCCTCACATACCTCCCTATTTGTACCAACAATAAAATGTACTTTATTACGTCCATGTAAAATACACAAAACTATAGCTTTTGGTATTAAGATAATCTTCCACAAACGCTAGCATTGTGCAGTTGTTGTCATTGGAACTACATGACATGAAAGAGAAAAAAAAAAGAAAGGAAAAAGGAACTGAGACATATGAAGTGGACTGCACATCTCAAGCATCAAAGCATCAAGAGAGTGGGCAGGAGAATGGAAGATTCAAAATGAAGATTTAAGCCTGAGAACAAAAGAGAAGTAGCTTAAGGTTCTTCAAGCACTGGGAAAAAGTTGATCCACTAGCCATAAAGTTGCACAGGGCATCTTGCAATCTTGAGTGGCCTATTCTTTGATGTATTGAGTCAGCATCTTTGGGCTCTGAAGGTGCATTGCCTACCTCAACTTTGACATTATTCGCTTGTCTCTTTCCCTGTTGGAATCCTCATCAATTAGCAGTACTTTGTACAAGTCATGATGCATTTAAAGTTAGTTTATTCAACTAAATAAAAAAGGTTGTTCTTAATCCTAGACTTCAAGAGTAGAAGACAAACATAAACTTGTGTTGCTACTCAAAAGTTTTATATAGATAAAAAGGTTCTGACATTATACATTCCAAATAGTTAATCCTTGATGACACCAACCTGACACATCAAACTGCACATTTCTCTCTGTAGGATACAAGAGATGACCAACCTATCAGATCACCATTTCCTAAATTAAAAGGCTACCAAACAAATGCAAATAGTTTTCAGTCTGAGTTGGTTGTCACTCATGCCAAGTCCAGGACAGTACATCACTTGGCATGCAGGCACATAACTTTGTTCACTACAATTTCTCCTCCAAACTCTTTTAGTTATGAAGTTTAGGTGGCAAAATCATGGTTTACTATATTATAGAAATTGGTACATGAATTTATTTCCTTGATATAATACCACATGATGATCTTCATGCACTTATGAATGTTCTGAAAATGGCTCTGCAACATCAGAAAGGTGCTTAAATAGTTCTTGGAAGGTCAAGAGCTGCATCTTGTTACTAAAATACAAGTGTTTGAGTAGTTCAATAATTTGGACATAAGTTTGTCAACCAAATAACAAAGTCTCAATAGCTCATGTCATTGAAAACTTAATGAGAATGATACATAGGGCTATGCAGTCCAACTCCAAATTTGATTGAGATATATATATATATATATATATGCGGTTAACCATTAATATCGATCCAAAAGCCTAGATGAAAAAGGTGGATGATTGTATTAGGTTACTGATAACCAATATAAAACTATATCAGATCTCATGAATATAGATTTTAATCAATTTCAATATAAAGTTATGTCGTCATGCGAAAAAAATATGAGGCACCTTCATCACCTAAGTTGAAAATAGAATTATAGTTCTAAAATTTATGAAAAGATAAAATATTTTGAATATCATTAATGCTTATGCTCCTCAAGTTGGATTGGATGATCAAATAAAAAGAGAATTTTAGAAAAACTTAGACATTGTTCGAGAAATACCTATAATTGAAAATCTTATAATTGAAGGAGATTTAAATGGTCATGTAGGAAAAATATATTGTGAATATAAAGGGATATATGTGGGCTTTAGTTATGAGGAGAGAAATGAAGATGCTAGTATGATTTTAGATTTTGCTACTTTGTATGATCTTATGCTTGTAAATACTTACTTTGAGAAAAAAAGATTAACATTTGATTATTTATAAGAGTACTCACAATCATAATATTATAAATATTATAATATTATTTATAAAATTTTCTCACTAGAAAGATAGATAAAGTTATTTATAAATATTATAAAGCTATACATGGTGAAAGTTTGACGAATCATGATAGGATGATAGTATTAGATATTTATTGTAGAAAATAAAAAAAAAAAGATAGTAAAAAAATTTACTAGGACTATATGGTAAAATTTTAAAGATGATAATATAGAATAAGATGGACAAGGCAACCACTTGAAATTTTGATGAGGATAATATTAATATTATTTAGACTACAATGATTAATAAGATTAGGAGCTTAACAAAGGAGATTCTTGGTGAAACTAAAAAATACAAGTGTAACCTATTGAATCTTGAATTTTAATGATGAAACTAATTGATGAGTTTATTGGACTAATATGCTTTTGAGATAACTGAAGTAAGAAATACTTTAACGAATCAAGATAGGATGATAGTATTAGATATTTATTGTAGAAAATAAAAAAAAGATAGTAAAAAAATTTACTAGGACTATATGGTAAAATTTTAAAGATGATAATATAGAATAAGATGGACAAGGCAACCACTTGAAATTTTGATGAGGATAATATTAATATTATTTAGACTACAATGATTAATAAGATTAGGAGCTTAACAAAGGAGATTCTTGGTGAAACTAAAAAATACAAGTGTAACCTATTGAATCTTGAATTTTAATGACGAAACTAATTGATGAGTTTATTGGACTAATATGCTTTTGAGATAACTGAAGTAAGAAATACTTTAACGAATCAAGATAGGATGATAGTATTAGATATTTATTGTAGAAAATAAAAAAAAGATAGTAAAAAAATTTACTAGGACTATATGATAAAATTTTAAAGATGAAAATGTAGAATAAGATGGACAAGGCAACAACTTGAAATTTTGATGAGGATAATATTAATATTATTTAGACTACAATGATTAATGAGATTAGGAGCTTAACAAAGGAGATTCTTGGTGAAACTAAAAAATACAAGTGTAACCTATTGAATCTTGAATTTTAATGACGAAACTAATTGATGAGTTTATTGGACTAATATGCTTTTGAGATAACTGAAGCAAGAAATACTTTAATCATAAACTCGAACCACCGAATGGTCAACTGTTGAGCAAGAGAATCGAACATCGTGTCGAAAAATTATCGTGTCAAAAATTGGATGTCAAGCTAGAGAATTGATGGATGTGCCAAAAATCGAATTTCATGTTAAAGGTTCGAACATCGCGCTGGAAGGATCTGAGATTGCGCCAGAAGATTGTATGTCGTGGAAAAATTGATATATCGATAAAATGGGCAATATACCAAAAGAAAGGGCATGAAATGTACAAACCAAAGCAATAGCACGTTTAACTGTTTAATCTAGTAGATGTTGTAGGAATTGATTATTTAAGCTTTAAGCAATAGCAGATAAACGGTTTTAGATGGCTTAGAATGTACAAACCTAAATAAGAAGTAAAAACATACCAATTAAATTTGTTATTCAATGAGTTAATCAAAATATATATTAGCAGGTCTCGCTTTACTGAGCTATATCGCTCGGTACGAGGAATATGTACCAATCTGACTAGGATCGGTATGCGAATCACCCTATACCGAGTGGTACTTATTACATGATCTCATATCGGGCAATAATCAATAATACTCAAATTTTGATTGTTATCGATCAATGGCTCAAATTGTCTTATTCTAAACGATCAATTTGATCATTGGAACAATAGAAAATAATTTTTAAATATTTTCCTCTGCCATAGTTGTCCTCGCAACATGCAAAGTCAAAAGCAAAGGAGAATGTAGTAACATTAGTCACGCAGTTGCAAAGAATTAAGTCGAGCAATGTGACACCTTTTTAATCACATTCAATAACTCGCTCGGCCTTGAGACATAGCAACGATATAGATAGCAATGCCTAAACCAATGATGGCGATAACGCCTAGGAGTCGACGATCCTATCTACACAATCTGATAGTAGTATTTTACACATATCACCCAAGATTCAAATCATAAAACTCAACGAGGTATCAGTCAAGTTTATACATGAAAGAGGAAGAGAAAGGCAATGGACAATTTTGAGCAGATGCGATAGAGCCTACACAACATAAACACAAAACATTATGGAGCATTTAATGACCAACAGTAATATGGTGATAGTTGATCATACCTTTTCGAGTAACAATACAATAATCAATCTTATTATATAAAGCAGTACATCAATGACAAAAGTAAAAGTTCTAACATTCTTCATGCTCCGCACTAATACATATCATAATCATTCTTGCCTCAGGAGATGCCTCGGACACATGTGGTTCACGATGATCAAACTATGATAATCACCACATTGATGCACCAATGACATACAGTGTATCAATATACTATATCATACAATCATTTTTTGTATTAGATTTGATAAATATATCAAATTGAAATACAAATACATAGAATCAAGAACCCCGATTCATTGCTTGTGGAGTCTCATAGTTTTTTTTTATGATAAAATCAAGTATATTCATCGATTGATTACTTAATTCATTTAAATTTTAAAGTTTAAGTTGTTTAAAAAATATCTAACAATTCAGATCATTTCTTTGTAGATAATTGAATATTAATAAAATGAAAATCCACAACGTACCATAAAATTATCTGCACAATAAAAAAAGTCACTATTCTTTTCTAATTTAGATTATTTTTACTAAATTTATATTAAATTTATATTTATTTTTAACTTAAAAGCCATAATCTAACTTTTTTATATTTTTAAAAAATTTTGAAACCAAATTTAGTATTTTTATCATACCGTTAGTATTTCTAGGCATACCAACATACGGTACATCGATACACCTTGATACATATCATATCGATAACCGATCAATATACCAGTACGAATCGATAAGACAAACTTTGTTCAATTCTCACCTAATTGTCTGTCTCTTTATATAGAGAAAAATAAGGAAGTCAAAACACAATATACAATTCCAAAGATGATGAATGCTCACTAAAGAATGAGAAGAAAAGCACCCTGATCTGATGTCTAAACTACTTCGATAACAAAAGCAAAATTCTCAATTTGTATCTTGAACATAAGTTTTTCAAAGAGAATCACTTGCAAGTCACACACCAGAGGAACAACATACAAGCTGATAAAAAGAAAATTGCTGTTAGATAAACCCATGACATGATTGAAGATGACAATAAAATAACAGACCTCCATGCTGTCATGACTTATGATGCTCATATAGGCATGTCTTTCATGATCCAACCAATACACAGGCACCAACCACAGGTTTCTGTGTTGGCCTGTGAAACATGCAGAAGGCTATTAATCAGGAAGCTTCCAATCTAATCAAACAGCCTATGCATAATCTTACACAAAAATATGTTCATGATACTGAATAACAATTGGCTTATGATACTTTACTTTCTATTGGCTGACAGGAACTTCTTTGTCTGAGGTGCCAAGTGTGTTGTATATAAGGTTTGCTACTAACAGGGTGCCTACTGTTGATGTTGATACTGGTTCCTGATGACAGTGATGATATTGGCTGTGCTGCAAATGTACACCATCAAAGCTACAACCATAATATGATTATTCAGAACAAGTTACAAGAACTTAAGGGGCAATATCCTGAAGCCATCATCTCATATGCTGACCATGTACACAATATTGTGATGGAGGACCCAAGAGTAGACTGTGGTAGTGGAAGTGGCCCTTATATTTTTGACTCCTTTGCAACCTGTGGCTCACCAGGTGTCACTAAAGCCTGCATGGAACCAAACAGTTGTGGCTGCCATGTTGTACAACCATGGTTACTGTAGACCACTAATGTGCTAATGAATTCCAAGAGTCAGAAGGAGCTGAATGAAACATCTATGACTAAGATTTAAGTCCTCAGAATAAGTTGATGTTTAAGTTGGGAAAGAATGGAACTTACAGGTATTTCTTAAACTAAAATGATACATGAGCTCTAAATGAATGCCACAAGATAAATTTTGTATTATGGAAATGCCCAAGTCCAACGTGAGTGCAGCATTCAATACTATATCCACTTTATTCCGGAATGACAATATATACTATCCCAACTGAATAGATAATGAATTTTATCCAAACATCAGGCAATCCACAAAAGCGTAGGTGTTGCAATTTAAGCACAATCACAGGAGTTAATTTGATTAATAAAAAAACCAAGGAAATGGATATAGACTGTGAATTTAAATTGAACCACTATTGAACTTTTAGGTGAAGAAACATATTACAGCCAGATCGCAAAACCTTTAACCAATGAAATGATTTTCTTGATGCTTGACATCTGATTCGATGTATTCTTTTAAGTATCAAGCATATAAATTTGGCAGTAGGGATCAAGAGAAAAACCTCCCCGGTCAACCAACTTGTCGCTTAACTCATGGAATCCTGGTATTAGCAATTACAAACATTTATGGGCATCTAGGAAGTGTGATTAAACAAGAAATATTTAAAGACAAAGGAATAGGAAAAACATGCTCCTTAAAGAACTAATAGTCAATTTCCTAAAATATCATTGAACCAATCAAGAACTGAACGGCATAACATGAAATAGGTGCATAAGAGCAAGGCACAAAACAACAGACAATCATCCTCAGATCCTTCATGTATTAGTAATCAGAGGAGGTATACACACTATTGTTCAAGTCTTCAGGAGGGTCATTGATCAGGTGTGTCATTGTTGCACTTCCTGATTGAACGGTCTACCACTAGTAAACAAATACCAGAAGTGCTGACAACAAATGTTCAAATCTAAATTTGGATCATAAAATATTTTTATATTACGATGTTATAGACCTATGATGATCCTAATTGCGAATACAATCTATTAGTTATAAAATCTAAATAGGATCTACATCCAAATCTCAAAATCCTAGAATCTCAACCTTACCCATGATTCAAACTATCCATGCAACTTTTTCTAAGTGTTGGATGTTCCCCAAATGTAATCATGCAGATTTATGTCAGAGACAACATTCAACCATTCCATACCAACTAAATAAACCAATCACCTACTTTAGCTAAACCACCTAATTAATCGTTTACCTCAAGGCACCACTTAATCATAAGAAGATTGTCTAAAATAAGCAGTTGCACCAGCTTTAGTCCACCTGGGCATCATTACCTGTTTCAATCAAGATAGGGTAACCATGCAATGACTAATAGGGATTTACCAATGGATCTGATCCTTGAATTGTTATAAGCAAACTCAGCTTGAGGTAAGATCAAATACCAATAGGTAGATTGCTTGCCTGTTACGCAAATTGGTAAATTGACCAGAGATATCATGACTACCTTAGTTTGACAATCTACATTGGATGGTTACCGCTACTCAACAAAAGTTTAGTTAGTCCTTCGATTAGACACAAGATGAAATGGCTTGAGTTTAATTGATCCATATTAAAGTAAATAACCAAGGAATGACATACAAGCAGACAATTTGTTTAGAAAATAAATATGCAAAATGCAATGTATTGGATATCTTATTATGAGGAATGAAATGTCTCATTTAACAAACCAATCAAGTATCATTATCTACAAAGACATGACTAACCTTTGTAGATGTTTTAATAAACCTAGCATAAAATCCACAAGAACATCTTTCCATGCTGCTATAGAAATGATTATGGAGTTTTAAGTCCTTTAGTGAATGACATAAATGTCTGGAAAACTTGATACCTGTCGCATACCTTTACAGATCTCATCCCATGTTTGTCTAGTCAACCTTCTTGCCCTGGGTCCAAAATCTTTCCTATACTAAAGTGACCAACTAAAAACCCATTTTGCAAATTGTGAACTAAACTCTCCAAGTGACCCTGTAGGAATGCATAAGTGTCCCATGAAAGAAATATCCTTTTTCAATGACAAAGTTGGCAGTGGGATTCATACTAAGCTCCTTATATGACTAAAAAATTGGTCCAAAAAATTGATCATCGTTATGGCTTTAATTGACTCTAAACCATCTGTATAACGACCTTTAATGGAATCTAAACCTACAACTCGAACTAACACAGTAACTAGTAAACTTTATCGATGACTCGGTGCATCTAGTAGATTTTATCGTGGAACTATTATGTTGTACGTGAGAATTGTACCCTTGGTAAATGAAGACTATCTATCATGTGTTTACTTCAGATTATTTTGTGAGTTCAAATAACCAACAACTTCTGTTTTCATTACTGCAGGTCATCATGTCAAGCATAACAAGTCAATTCTTGAGAAGCATTGTGAACTCCAACTGAAATAGAAAGGCAGCAGAATAGTTAATCAAATAAGTTAATCGGCACATGAAAAGCTTCATTTTTCTTTCTCATTTTTCCTCCAGTGGCTTGCCAAACCTTGGCATCGAAAACTAGCATGACTAGATCTTCAATTTCAGAGAGCAATATTTCATGTAATATTATCCTGAAAAGCATCACAATGCAATTCAACTGCACAATCGGAAGAGACATCTCAGGTCGAGTAACTCTTCCTTACCAGACTCAACCTACAAGGGACGGTCAGCTATAGTGCAGTTCATACATCACTATACTTAAATCCATTGATCATAATAGACAAAGAAAAGGGTATCTGGAATTATCAGAGGCAAACTATCGATATAGCGGTAGAAGCGCCTCACGTTATCCTTTTCTAGTGTCATGTTATCAACCACATCGTCATTGCTTGTAAGCACCCAGAGGTCTCTTGACCGAATTCTTTTTAAGCTCCCCCTGCAGAAGGGGCAAGATTGAGATCTCACATCCCTGGAGATTGAAAGGATGACCAAAAATTAGAGGAAATAAAAGTATGAAACCTGTTTACTTATAACATAATGACATTGGGTAAGCATTTTTACCAGTCACGGTAGCATTTGAGGCACATGGCATGGCTGCAGCTTGGCAAGACCATCTTGGTGCAAACCTCCAGACATATCCCACATTCATCCTCTCGGTCCAAATCCTTATCAGAAACCTTTTTCCGGTCTTCCATCCTCTTCCTTCCAACAATCTCCTTATTCTGGCCCCTCTCACTACATTCCTCCCTACCCATCAAGTTACTATCAAGTTGTTGAAGAGAAGGGTACACGACAGCTGCGATGTTTTCACCCAGAAAAGAGGAAGAATCCTCATCAGGATACAAGGGAAAACGAAGTACCTCAAGAATCTTATGAACACATGAAAGGAAAAGTTTTGCTGACCATAGAATTCCCTGAGGCTGGCACGCCTTTCATAGGTGGATATTGACGATGTTCCATCAACATAAACCTGGATAATTTACATCATAAATTTCGACACTCAGACCACATGAATTAATCCTCACAACTCAAGAAATGCCCTCATAGCAACAACATAAGAAACTTGGATGAACAGGAACCCAAAAGACAACCGAAACAATATATAAAATCAGATACAGTGAGTTGATAACCTTGTATATCATGATCTGGAAAATGCATAAATAACTGAGAAGATTATAAGAACAAGAACAGCCCATATACTGGATGAGGAAGAGGAAAAATGGTGCCAAAGGGCTGCAAGACAATCTCATGTGCAGGCATGGACCACCATAGGCTCTCTGAATAGTTTCTGCCCTGCAGTATCAGCAATGGCAGGTACCAAACAGATTACAACTCATCGAATCTTACAAACTCGTAGCAACAAAGAAGCATAAGCCCCAAAACAGAAATGTCTGGTAACAAAAGAAAGCAATCGGATGGAAGAGACAGGAAGGCATGGAGGGATTACAGGGAGTTGGCGTGGCTTATGTCAGCTTCAAGGGCCTTCAAGGAACCTCTGAAGGATGATGTCCTCGAAAGCTGGTTCTGAAACATGGCCTCGAACAACTCTTTCTTTAAATCCTTCTTTTCTTGAAACACAGAGAGAGAGAGAGAGAGAGAGAGAGAGAGAGAGCTGAAGGATGATGTCCTCGAAAGCTGGTTCTGAAACATGGCCTCGAACAACTCTTTCTTGAAATCCTTATTTTCTTGAAACAGAGAAAGAGAGAGAGAGAGAGAGAGAGAGAGAGAGAGAGAGAGAGAGAGAGGAGAGACGGTGGTAATGGAATCCTTTGTGCTGCTAACCTATGGTCTGGTTATATAACAAGAGATCGTTGATTGAGAAGAAGCTTTTGGGGGCAGGAAGGAGCTAAAGATGGAAGGGGAGAGCACAACAGCACAGCACAACACAACACAGCACAGGGGTAGTTCAGCTTTTCTAGAAAGGAGCCAAAATATAGGAGTTTTGGGAATTTTTATCCTTTATATATATATATATATATATGATGATTTAAAAAAAAAAACTTTGTAACTTTAAAAAGATTTGGAATAGCACTCCAACTTAAAAAAAAAACTTTTTTTTCTAAAATGATCCTTCTACTCTTGTTTGGCATTACTTTATTCGTCTTGATCGTATATTTACTTCATTGATAGTTTTTCTTTTTTGGACCCATCTAGTATTACTAGCGATGGCTAGGATATGCTTTCTCCTTTCTTGTCTATAGTTGATAATAAAAGGGTGTAAGAAGATAATGAGTGAGGGTGAGTTGCTTATTCATACCCAATGACAATGATCATGAAGATTACACCTTCGTCACACGACCAATAGCGTTGTACTATAAATTCACAAAGAACGAATTTTTTTTTAGAATTTATATATATATAATTTATTCAGAAATAATTCATTAATTGAATTTGATCAATCTTAAACTTTGTGCAGGACACATCTTTTTGATAAATAAATAAATATATCCTTCATTTCTTAGTTAATTATATAATTTAGAGTGAATCAAATCAAATCGAATCGAATTAATCAATTTTCTACCTTTCTTTATGCTTTATTGAATCAATCATAAATGTTTTATCAAATGGAAGCGAAAGTTATACCTTCCTTACCAGATAAATCCTAGAGGGATCTTATCAAAAATAAAAATAATATGTGAGCGAATAGTTATACCGCTTAAAATAATCTTTTTTACGTTAGAAAGTTATCAAAATTATGAGTTTATATATATATATATATATATATTGAACAAATTAAAAGTGGCAGTAGCTTTCAAGGTTGAATAGTTGAAGGTGGGTGAAGCGGTGGGGCCGTGATGTCACCCTGACGCTGGGGCCCGCTGGCACCGCGCATCAATCGATCAGGACCACACAATCTCTCGCGTGTGCGTATATACATATAATTATTTTTCATAAGAGAATTGCCGATGCGTTTCTGATTCCCGTCACCGATTTGTGTCGTTAGGTACACACTCCCATCAGTTCAATCTCAATGTTGTTGGTCATAGTTGGGATTAAATCTACGTTAATCTTTGGTTGGATAATATGTTATTTCCGTAATTTGATTTGTTCGTCCCTTAGCAAGTCAAACTTTTGGTCAACCTCCCTTATCTTTGCTATTTCCTCTTTTGTTTCTTATCCGATTTAAGAGCCAAACATACTTGGTCATATATTTACAAGTAAAGACACCGCTTAAATCACGAAGCCAATAGCATTAAGCCTCTAAGATACCGACTATTTTGACTCCGAGTACGCGTGAGAATATAGTTCTGGGGCGGTAGGTGTTTGTGATAATTCCCCAAAGAAAATGACACGAGATTAAAAGGACGTTCGAAGGTGCACCTCCGACGTGTGTGTCGGTCTGTGTTGACAGTGTTGACTGAGAGAGAAGGAAAGACATTACAGTGGGTTGGTGTGTGATTGATGACTCCTTAAGAAAATGATAGGGGAAGACATTTGAGTCCGCGACTTCTCTGTGGGGATTCAAAAGCAGATGCTTTCGGTGGCATCTTCACAGCTCAATCCTGCAGTAAGGAAAACAAGGAAATAAAAAGGGAGAGATATAGAATAAGGAAAAGAAAGTTACTGTGTATTATAATGATAGAAGGTAAGATTTTCTCAAGAGGAAATCTCTTTATTCTGTTGAGGAAAATTCTTTATTCTATTGAAGGAATTCCTTCCTCCTAATCCTATAAATAAGAGAGGGAATATGTTAATATATTGAAGCATCTTCAACTATTTAATAAAGCTTCTTTACTATTTAATAAAGCTTTCTATCATGGTATCAGAGCCGCTTGCCTAGAGCAAGCTCTCTTCTTGCTGTCAACTCATCACTGTTGTTTCTCCACCTCTGACGGCAAAAGAAAACGCTTTCTATCATTGATTTTCCATCGTCAGGCTGTCGGTGCGATAAATCTTTCCTCCTCGATGAATGACAACTATTTTTTCACTGTCACTCTGCGCCAACGTCCGTTCCCTTCCGCTGCGACGTCACTAGTGCTGCGCTCACCAGCACTGCCCCACCTTTCTTCCTCGTTGCAGCTACCTCCTACCTCTTATGCTGCAGCTTTCTCCTCTGCTATAGTAGCATCACTGTAACATTGCTGTAGATTTCTCCTCTGCCATCGCAGCCGCAGCCATCGTAGTCGCAGTTATTGTCGTTGCAGTCATAGTCGCAGCCGTCGCCGTCATAATCACAGCCGCTGCCATCACAGCTGCAACTATCACCGTCGTAGCAACAACAACAGTAGCAGCGATCTGCTCTTGCCCTACTCATGAAGCCTTCGCTTATAAATCAGTCTTTGCATCGATCCAAGATTTGTATCCTTGTTAGGAACATCATCTTACGGGAGCATGATAGAAGATAAGATTTCCCTAACCATATGAGAAAATCTTTTTATTATGTTAAGGAAAATTCTCTATTTGGGTTCTAAGAGTCAATATGATAAAATGTTATGTTGGGTTACCACAATTCCCAGAAGCTTAAACTACTAAGAAAAAGCACAATGCATACTCAAGCAGAGGGACCGTATCTATGAACGCAATAATAATGAAGTCGATTAAATATATTAGGTAAAGATGGCTTAACCTCAAGCGTACAAGTATAAAATTATTCGCTGGTGTTGAATTTCAAGGGCTGCCGACCTTGCTTGTCGGAGAAAACATCTTTGTCACACAAACCTATTTTTTAATCTCCATAGCTTCATAAAGTTCAAATCTCTTTTCAGATGTGATGCAATCTCCCTTGTTATCTTGTGTCGCCTCTTGCGGTTAGTCTTTGATCAGGTAAAAAGAGCCTGGATGATCAAAGAAACAAAGATAAGATATGTTAGCTTTGGAAGTTGCACATCAAAACAACAGCAGCACAACTTTTTATGTAAGTGGGATGTATTGTTTCAAGCAATAGCAGCACATTGAATTTGTTATGAGCCAGTTGCCAAAAAAAAATTGTTTTGAGCCCAACAAACATTAATATATTAATGGCCTGAGGTAGCTTAATACACAAACATCAGGAGCAACCAGTATCCATGCCTGGCTACAAAATCCAAGGCTGACATTAGATACTGCAACTCAGTTGCCTTGTAGCTAGCACTCCTTTGCAGTCACCAGTTACATGTCCAGCCAGTGTTTTGAGAATCAATTTGCCTACCATGTTATCATCTCAGAAGCATGCAGATCAGTAGTCAGTATGGTAGCTTGATAAAGATGATTTAGAGCTTGGAAACTTCAGCTTATAGAATCCACTCTTCACATCTTTATTGATAAGAATAACATCAACAAGCCCTAATGTCTTGATTATCTGGGATTGAGTTCACATTTATATCAATACAACAAAAGAAACAACGTGGTACCTCCAAATTCCATATCATTTTCTTCTCTGTGGATCTCTGCTGAGGCTATGTTTCTTCAACAATTTGATATAGCTTCGCATGAGGGTGAACTTGTTGGCACCCAAATGATAAAAGTAATTCCATGTGTATATGCCAGTCTTGTGCAAGTCATCAAAAATTATTCTGGTGATCATCCACAAGTAAATACTCGAGCAATATGCATTAATCATAGCACAAACAACCCTTACCTGATTCCATAGTTTCCAACTGGTTCTGCAGACATGATGCCAACATGCCGACGGCCGGATATCACCTGGCTCAAGAAGAATGAACTTTGCAAAAATATTTTAGGCATTACGAGGTAACCAGGAGAATTGCAATTCTCTCTCAATAGCAAGTAAAAATACAAAACATTTGACCACTGTTATAACCATCATGCTGCATCGCAGTTAGCAAAACAATAGCACACTGTTACACATATTGCTTTCATCTTAATAGCTATTACAACTTTGAGTTAACCAGCTAAGAGCACACAAGATTAATCTTTGGTACCTGGATATATTTTCTTGTATAAATGATGTACTAATATATTTGATCAGTAAAAGAAGAGGAGATGGTTTAGTTAATAACATGTCCGAACTTGTTTTGTCAATAAAAAAGATCGAAGTCCAAAATGCAAGAGGTCAGTTCAATTGTTAAGAGAGCAGTAGCTGCCTCTAAGGTGTAGCTCCATTTTCCAATGGGATGAAATGAATACCAATAAGATTGTTATTGATTTTGCTAGAGAAAAATTGATCTAACATTGGCACAGAAATGAAGCTTCAGAAGGATAGGGATTTTGCTGAAGAATTTAGAGGAATGCATATGAAATCTAAAGAAATAAAAACTCCACAATGTTTCATCCACCTGTCAATTAAAACAGGTTAAGTTGGTGTTTTGAAATATAGATCTAATTAGGGTCTACTACTGCTGACCTAAATATCAGGCACCATTCTAAGCCAACAGGTTTAGCATCATATATTACCAAACAAGATGCTTCTTTATTGAATATCTTTTACAGTAATATTGTTTCAGATATATAAAACTTGAGTAAAACACTCAACCGAACCAATTCTTAGTATGTCAATTTAATCCAACATTTAGCTAACTGACATAATTAGGTCTGACAAAGTCAACCATATCAAGTTTGCTACCATAAAGATTATGGCTTTGGTGCTTCAATTAGACGAGAGTTGATCATAAAGGTCAGGCTTGGTGACCAATCCTAATCGTAAAACAAACATTTTAATTGGAGGCAACAAAGATCTTTGGAAGAAACAGCTATAGTTGTGTGCTTTAATGAAAAATTAGACTAAAAGGTGGGTGGTGTGTGTTTCACGAGTTGCTCTCACTTTAATTTATTCTAGCCTCCAACACTAGAACATTCTGTATAATCGTGAACGGCACAGACAAAAGGTATAAATAACAATTTCAAAGTTTCAAATGAAATTACTTTATAAGGTTAAATCAATTGTAAATATGGAATAATGATCCTTGCTCATGTGTTGAAAATTTGAAAAGTATTTTCTTGAACATAATCATGGGTTTTGCATGTTCTGGAGGATTTGAAAGAGTTACAAATTCTTTTCTTTGATTGTTCATATTGTAAAATTATTTTAAAGACATAAAGTGGCATATTTTTTGGAATAATATCAACCATCACAAAGCTTAGCATCAAAAGATTTTCAGTTATTGTGGTTTAGATTTTTATTAAATAGTGATGTGTATAACACTCAACTAATGCGGAATTATCTATAACTTCTCAAAATAGTTATTAGGGCTCTTAAAAGCTATCAAGCATTTTCTTTCTAGTGACTTAAATTCTCCCTCAACCTAGGATAGCCCAAAATAGGACTCTTAAACATCAATTGTACTCAAAATAAGATTCCAAAGCCACAATAAAATGTCCTAAAGGACAGTAGGAGTAGGGGAAAGTGATCCAAAGACCCATAAGACTTAATTGACTGGTCTGATCCTATTAAATCTGAACATAGAGCTTGATATCTCATGTTTCAAGACAGATAATAACCAAAAGATTAAGCTCAGCTTCAGGCTCAACACAAAAATGGAAAAAAGAAGATTTAGTGATTCCAAATTTGCATGCTTCTCTTCATACCGCTTCACTAGAATGATATCTTTGCTCTGTGCTTTCAGCATAGCTCCATTGTTGGATGCTACACTGCTTCCCATAACTCGTTCAGCCACTACCAAGTTGAACTCAACGCCAGAGTTTCCGGCAAATGTTTGGGCTAAGAGAAACTAAGTCTAACATCAAGAGTGACGTGTAAACTGAACAAAGGTAGTCTACCACATGGTAATGCACACAATAGAAGACGTCAGATTAGCTGTTCCGCTTCCCTCTCAAAAGGCATGGGAAAGATTTCATGAAACAAATTTCTTTGATATGCCATACCGTATGATATCCAAAGGAAGCAATTCTTTTGGCTCAATCAAGTCAAGTCCAGTATAGAGAAAAGGCATTACACATTAGCAATTTTGTCATTTAGGTATGAACAAGATGCAAACTAGATTGAAAATTAGGGGAATCAATTATGCTAAAAATTTGATAACCATAAACCTAGTAAACAAGTGCAGCATCTATAGTGGGAGTGCAATCAAATAAGAACAAATATAAAGAGCAAAAATTTAAATCCCCAGAAAAGAGACCAAAAAGATGAATAAGACAAATGCACAAGTCACAACATTTTGGTATCATTAAGAGCCAGCTCTTAATCACAAGTCAACATGACAAAGCACAGCAGACTATTGTTTGCCATGCCCATGTCACGTCTAACTATCACGTAGATCTCCACAAACAACCTCAAATAAGGAAACATTACCTTCTCACCGCCTATCGTTCTGATCTTGCTGTCGACGGCGGGGCTGTACACTCTGAGAAATTCGGCTGGAAGGTTGAAATTGCTGCCATCGGAGAACTCCACTTCTACCTGAAAGAGAAGGAGAGGGTCAACTATGCAACCAATGTGAAAAATACTAGCCGAGCAAGCTTTCGAAACAACAGATACTGGCATTCGTAAGACACAAAAAAGAGCTATCCATTCATCAAGCTCGAAACCTCTATGCCAAGGGTGCATAGGGTTGATCTAGGGTACAAGGCACTGAAGCCGAGGTAAGAAGGGAGAACTCTTACGGCCTTGGGAGGGTGGAGGGCGAGTCTGGTTAGCCGGGGTGGTTGCGTGGAGGCGTGCGCGCGTCGGACCGCCGAGAGGAGAAGAGAAGACGACGTCGCGACCATTTCCACTCGACTGGTTCAGGGAAAAACACAAACAGCTTCCGGGCAGTACTATGGGGAGGAAGCGAATGGCCTTCGCGTGGCATCATCCGATGCCTATTTGGGCTCGCCCAACCAAATTCGAATCTTGATTCGATCCAAACCAAATAATCTTAGTCCATTGGTCTGACGACATGGCGTCATCCGATGCCTATTTGGGTTCGCCCGACCAAACTCGAATTGTGATTCGACCCAAACCAAATAATCTTAGTCCATTGGTCTAACCCTGACGAGCATAACTTTATAGAAGATTAATTACATATTATTTCTTATAATTAATTATCCTTAATATTTCGATCTTTAATATTTTTTTAAAAAAATTATATTAAAATTCCTATAATTATGAAACTAAAATATTTAATCTTATTTATCATCATGTTATTGATTTTACTGATGGAAGATATAGTACATGATATCAGTAGTACATGAATAATACGAAATTGATAGAAAAAAAGATAATTTCAATAGTGATTATAAGTTAATTACATAATACCCTCTATATTTAGACTTTTCTAGTAACCCGATCCTTAGATTTAAAAAATTTATATTAATATTTCTATAGTTATAAATGTGAAATATTTAATCACGTTTACCCTAATATTATCGATTTTATTAATGAAAAATACAACACTTGATATGAAGATGTTTTAGAACCTAGATTGACTATGACTTCATTTTGAAGGATATTGAAGCAAATTTAAGAACTAACCAAATATATACAAACACATAAATATCTTCTCATTTTGTACCTTATATTTCATCTCATACAAAACATTTGAGACAATCCCTCTTCACCTTCCAACAAAAAGAGAGCTATTATTGCAATAAAATGAAAACATTCATTGACAAAGTAGCAGTGAAAGATTTTGATCAAGAAGCCAAGTTCAAAATGAAAAGACTGTTAGAACAAAGATGTGTTTCACATTTGAAAGCAAGATAATGGTTGCCAAAGTCCCCCAACCACCAACAAAGCAGCATGTTAACCAATCAGATTCCTAGCAAAAAATGAAGCTGGATGACATGATAAAATATTGAATTCATTCAAGACCTTAATCAGGTCTTCTAACAAAGAAATGATGGCTGCTTCAATAAAAATATACCAAGGCAGGGGATAATCCATTAATACACTCATTAGACACTAATGGGTAAAGCAGTTGCCTGCAAATTCCAATAGCTTCACCCTTTTAGAATGTCAACTAAATTCTCTTTTTTGGGCACTTTTGCTGCTTCACAATTTTCTTATCAAGCACCTCTTGTGCACAGTAAAACCCTATAAGAACTTCTGAATCCCTCATGGACCAGACAAATCAGAAGCATTAAAAATCTTGAACATGCATATCAAGACCCATAATCTCATGATTAGATCGAGCGTGTTGAGCTAATATGTAGATATGGAATCAACCAGAGGCAGCTCGAAATGGTACAACACGGGGAACAGACACACTTTCTCTACTTGCAGCTCCTGAAGCAGCAACTTCCTCGAGGCGCTTCCATGTAGCTTTACGTTTCGATATGATCTCCTTGTTTTTAGCTTCATCTTCTTCAAATTTCTTCAAACACTCCGCAACCAAATCAGGATCATGATCAGAGAAAATCTTGCACACATTGAGTGTTAGGCTCTTCACAGCTTGGTTCCAGTGGGTCCTTGTGTTTCTCTCCAATGCAGGAAAGATGATCGGTAATAAAACCTTGCTATTTTGTTTAATCAAGTTTTCAATGTGGTCATTATTCCAAAGGAACAATGCTCTTTCTGCCACCTGCATCAGCAGAAGATTCGAGAGTGATTCAAATTAATCAGACTTTGAGATTAAAATTAATTAGAAATAACCAATACAAACCTTCCATCAATAGTTAAGGTGTATGAGATTAAAATTGCTAGTGTGACTCACAACTCAAGCATGCAAAGACACAAAGATAGATATGTTAACAAACTTACATACCATGGTAACTATAAAAGATCTTTCCATATAATTATCAAACAATAGAAATCCTAGATGAGATTTTTAGAAATATAATAATTGTATCACTTCCTGATTATGCAATACATTGCTTATTGACATGAGAAAAGATTAAGTTGTTGCAAAATTTATTGAAAATTTCATATGAATGATTATCGATAGGTCCCTCATAGGACAAAATATTGGAAAACAAGAGATATCTGTTTAGTGGATTTATGTACCTAAAAGAATTTTGTGAGCACTTTTAGTTACTAACTGTGGTTTATCCAATAAAGGAATCGTATGCAGAAACAAGTAGATCTCATGAAAAAACTTCGACAGGAGAAAACAATGTTGACTGTGTAACTCATCCAATGACCGACTAAACAGAATATCATCCTATCCTCTAATTTTATACAGTGTGTATGTGCAATAATTAGGATAAGTATTTCTCTAGATCAGTTCAAAGCAAGATCCTGCAATATTTAAGTCATAATGCTCTTAGAGACTCAGTCATGCAAAAGTCATTGCAAAGGCTACAATTATAAGAACAGACTACTATGTGCTTCACTAAAAGTACCAAACCAACACAAATCAAAAGTTTGTGAATGCATATGACCACCGGAAGTTTGGCGGTTCAAGGGTTAATTTACCATTATCCCATTGACTAGTTGAAGTTAATACAAAGCAGAGATACAAGTCTTCAAGGCACCTATACTGATGCATAATATTCATTGCTCATATAGTTGAAGTTAATACAAAGTGTTGACACAAGCCCTTGAGGCCTGGTGAAGGTGATGGCGATGCTAGTGGCATGAACTACAAGTGATAGCAACTATGACAGTGGCGAGATCTTGTAGTGGTATGGTGGCAGCAGAAAAGGTGTAGTGTTGGAGGCGGCCATGATGGTGATAGGATGATAATGACAACCACAGTATTGGCAATGCTGTTAGTAATGGCCGCGAAGGTGACAGTAGTGGCCGTGGTGATTGAGACGAGTGGCAGTAGTAGTCATTTTATTGTTGAGGTGCAAAACACAGTGGCAAAGGTGATGATAGTGACAATGGCAACAGTGATAATGTGTTTAAATAAGAACATGAGATGATCTGAAATTTTCTCCAAGGCCTATACAAAAATTAGAAAAATGACAAATAGCTTTCTGTTATTAAACATATTTACTATAGTTCTCAATTTTCTTGGAACATATTCTAAAATTAAAAAGTAATCACACCCAAGTCTTTTGGCCACGTAAAACGGTTTCTTAGTGACAATCATAATTTGTGGACTTCTTTGCAACTCTTCGAGAACTATATATATTGCATAATCCATGGCATTTAACAGCTGAAACATTAGAGATAAGTTAAGTGGACCGAAGAGGTGTCACAGAGAGATTTTGAAGCAGATAAGGGAAGTTTTAAGAAGATTTCATCCCATTATACTGGTCTTTGCATTAAGCTTAGCATGTATATCAACGCATACCTATCTTAGAATGCATTTGATGTTCCATATAGACATTTTTTTCATTCTGACTGAGCCTACCCAAGGTACGACATATGAGACAACTTCCTGTTCCTGCTCAAACAATCAGCATACTCATAAAATGTGCATTATGAATGTCTTCTAGCATATTTCTATGAACAATAGACTATCCTCATTCTTGTTTCAAAATGCATAATCAAATATTTCTTACAATAATGCCCCTTCTAGGCATCTGCCTAAAAGCTGAAAGTTCGAAATTACCTAGGGAAAGGGAAGAAGGAAAGAAGAAAATGAAAGTTTGGTGACAGAAAGAGAGGGAGAGAGGAAAATGCTGAACATTGCAAGGAAGCAAAAACAACTATGTCAAACTGAAGGCGGCAAGTTCAGCAAGTATATGATTGTGAAATCAACATAATTAAGAGTAAATGGAGCACAGTAGAAAATGAAAGAAATAAGAAAAGAGAGTGAAAGCTGAAAAAGCCTCCTGTTGATTGAGAGACATCGTTCATCAGCTCTGGAACCCTATTTTAATTAAATCATAAACTATCTGCACTCTATATAACTATTTTCCCCCTAATAAACAAACATATCTAATATTAGATATGGGTGAAACTGCAAGTCTGTAACACCTTGGTCCAGATTCAGATGTTTCCAAGTATTAGAAGATCCAGGGCTAATTTTTGCACAGGTAACTGGGTAATAAATTATCACATTGGAATCTAATGAATGAGATGGCAAATCATATGAAAAAATTGGACATAAACAAAATAGAACACTATTCCTATAAGGAAGCAACATAGCATACCACATAGTAGAACTCATATGAAATTAATGATCCAAATATGAGTATGATCAGCACAGCCCATATTGAATTACCAATACTTAAAGAACAATATCTAATCTCAAGCTTGATTTACTTGATCAGAATTTTGAGTATAATTCCTAGTGAATAAGTGAAGTAAACTTTTAGTGAACAACCGACTCCCTTTAGTATCCTCCTTCACTCTCAGAGTTTACATAAGACAATTTCAGGCAAAGAAAAGTCTGCCCAACTAAGAAATGAAATAAAATATAAAAATTCAGGCCACTCTAACCACAATTAATATGTATTATGAGAGAAGCTTAAGTGTCACACCAATGGTAAAAAGAGACCTATAAACTTAGAGGACTCTCCCTAGAACAAGAGGCTAGTAGCATAGAAGATTATGCAAATTCATCAAAACCTCTAGCTAAAAACTGATCTCCTTCAAGTGCAATAAGAGTGATATCACCACCTCAGGTACCTCAGTGGTGCTATATATATGCTACCGTAGACAATGACATTACAAGACAACCTAGAAAAGGCATGCAAAACTTCAAGTCAATCTACCTTTTGGTACCCAAGGTTTAGAATCTAGGTCTGATGCCCGATATCAGTCAATGGCTGGATCAGCATAATTAAGGTACAGACAAACGTACTACCATTCAGTAAACGTCAGTGTCATCCAGACCAAGAGAAAGAGGGAGAGAAAAGGGGAGGGGCAGAAAGATAAGAGAAGGAATTAGGGAGAGGAAAAGGCAAAGGAGGACGAGATGGAGAAGGAGGAGAAGAAGAATAGCAATGAGGTGACAGTGAGGAGGAGGAAAAGGCAGAGGATAAGGAGGGAGAGAAAGATACACGAAAGCGAGAGAAAGGGAGAGAATGTGCGAGAAGAGAGAAAGGAAAAAAACAGAAGAAAAGATGACAGCTATCAAAAGCCTATCATGCAAGATAAATATCAGTGGTTTCTGTACCGAATCATGGTTGTACTAGTAAATACCAGTCAATACAAATCGATGACTCTTTTTTTTTTTTAAACCTTGGTGGTGTCTACTAAACAAAGCTTATGTTACACAGCTAAAAGAAAAAATGGGAAAAAAATACATGGATGAGAAATATAATCAGAATGAAGCACGAGGTACATAAGTGTATGATCTGAAATTACAACTGAAATATGAGAGGATAGCTACCTGAAAGTGAGAACTGTTCAAGCAGCGAGCAATCTGGCGAAACAGTGGAACCATACATCGCTGGAAATCTGCAGGCTGAGTTGCTTCTAGGACTTCTTCTAACTCTCCCAAGAACATTACTTCCTTTGAACTATTTGTGATAGGCCAGTATTTCAACAAGCCCATTATAACAGTATCCGCAAGTTTGCAGTCCTTTTCAATAAATTGAGTTATGCAATACGATAACTGCTGATGATACATAGCAATGCACCTTGGCTTGTGCAGTGGGATTAGTGCACGAAGAAGGAACAATTTATGCTCTTCCTTTAGTGGCAAAGCAAATCCACTGATGACACTTCCCAAAATTTCCAGTAGCTCTGCAATCCCATTGTGCTTTTCTGTTTCAAAGATAAACCGATAGAAAATGTTGTTAATAGCTTTCCTGATGAACGGTCGGTGCACCATAAATTTACCATAGATTCGATGGAGTATTGTTTTTAGGTACTCCCTCTCTCTAGGATCTTCAGAATCAAAGAGATCGAGCAGCTTAAGAACAAAGGAGTGATCTACATATCTTTTTGCCAACTTAGCATCAGTCTCCGGAGATGCAACAAAACGTAGAAAGAACTCATAGACAATCTGTAAGTGAGGCCACGCGGGGTCCATTACAGGTTCCTCCTCTTCTGCATCAATTTTTTCCAGAATCATGTTCTCTCGAGGCGGGGAAGTCAAGGTCCTAAACAAGTTGACGGACACCATCTTTGCAATCTCTTGCATGACATTCTCTGGAAACTTCCCAGATGATGAAGTCACATAGTCAACAAGCTCTAACAATGTCTGTCGCTTTATATCTTTCTCTTTCAGGTTCTTTGATGGGTCAGTGAAGTCAAACACAACGCAGCAAAGGTCCAACTTTCGCATAAATAAACTCTGTTTCTCAGAATTAGGGACATCTTTAAAGCTCGGCAATGCTTCAAAGACTGGGATCACATTATTGCCATTCAGCTTTACATTAACAGCTGGATCATACTTGTTTTGGTGATTCAACCCAGGACTCAATCCAGGAGGGGCCTGACTGTTTAGATTTGTGATCCTACTGGCTTGCAAATCCCCATTTCTTGAACTGGTCGAAGAAGATGACGACTGAGGAGTTGGTCCACCAACTGAATCCCGACTGTCTGATGACTTTGATGGCTTTCGAGGGAGCCGGTTTAGTATCTGCTTAATCATGCTTGACTGCAGGTAATTGAGTCGGACAATAATACAGAATTTGATGCCTTAAGAATGTTTCCTAAATCGTTTATAAATAATTGATTTTGAAGGCAAACGCTGCTCCTAGCCTCGTACTCCTTCCTTAGCAATTTCCCATGGGATAACTAGAGCAATTTTTTGACAAGCTTCCATACAAGTTCCATACTCAGGAGAAAGATGACGTTTTTTCACCTAAAGACAAAGTTTCCCCCAAGATATCCACGATTATAAGGAAATTTTTCACATGCAAAGATGCAACATCAATCACAGATCAAACAGGAAACCTGAAATTGTACCGTTCCGCGGTGCCGCTTTTTCTAATACAGCCAGACTTCCGTCTCCTGTCCAAGCAAACAAGATCACCTCATAGCCAAAATCGACCGCAAGAATGACTCGATCAAGAGAGCTAATTTTCCCGCCCGCCCCCAAATCGAAGCCGATTCGGATGACCGCACCAATCCGAAAGCGATCTGGAGGGATCAAGATGGGGATTTTGAGCGAGAATTAAAAAGAAGGTGCGCCGAAGGACGAATTCGAAGACGAACAACAGTGAAAACGAAGGCCATTTCCCAATCGAAGGCCAATTGCAAAGAGCGAAACAGGATAGGGGTTAAAAAAAAAAGCTACCTCTTTTTTGGGTGATCGAAGGAGCGGCCTCTCCTCCTCCCGATCGGCCGTTGCCGCTTGCCTATTACGAGGACAAGAAAAAGGAGAGAGAAAGAAAAAGAGGAGGACGCCGATGCTGATGATGATGATGAGCAGAGAGAGATGGAGAGACTGGAAACAAACGACAGAAAAAGGAAGGCCGCCCCCCTCTATCTCTCTCTTCCCTCTCGCGTCTCACTCGGTTTCTGATCTAATTGTGAATCGAGCCAATTTGTAGGACCATGCGAAACACCCCGACACATGTTTGTGGAAATGCTCGTCTTCGTGCAACGAAAAAGTCATTCATGGCGAACCAATGGGCCTCTCACTCGTCTCATCGGCTCGCTATTATTAGTCTAATAAACAGCATATACAAAAATATAAACATTTTCGTAATAACACGATGGAAATCGATCGTAAGAGCATCAACACCGCCACGTGGCACACATGACCACGTCAACGAGAGGCACGTGATCAGGCCGTGCCGGTTCGTATCGCTAGTGGGCTCGACTCGAACCTGACCCAATCTACAAAGTGCATCGAATTGAGCCCAACTCACAAACCAAAGTGAGTCGAGTTCGGTTGACCCGGTCGAGTCAAGTAGAGTTGAAGAACCATTCGTCGCATTGACCTTTCGGATCTTGCTGACGTTGCACTGCTTGGTCAACGCAACTTAAACGAAGTCATGGGGATTTCTGTGGTCAAACCCCCGGAGTTTGACTACTTCAGTGGCTTCTCCCGCATGACACGGTCAAATGGCGTGCGACCTCGGAGACAATAAGCTGTGCTCCTTTCTCCCACGAGCTTGGTTTCTACGTCAATGGCGATCCAAGCTTGAACGTGAATCTTCACGTACTGCAACCACAATTCTTTGATCCATCCATTTCTGCCTCGGTTCAACTTCTTCCCCTCCTGGAAGAAACAAAGCTTTTGCTGAAACGCCGGCATCAACTCTTCTTCGGTGTCCATGGTTGCTCCACTCGTGTAGCAGCAGTTCTCTTCACTCACGCAGTAGATGAGATCCACAATAAAAGCCAAGGAGAGCGTTTGCATCCAGAAAAGGACTGCTTCTTAGATGAGGGTTCTGAGAACAGACGAGTTCCCTGGATTCGATGCAACTCTCTCTCTCTCTCTCTCTCTCTCAACGTCACCTGGGATGTCATCACAGGAAACCAAATGAAGGATAAGGGCAGCAAGGAAGCCATGATCCTGCAGCAAGTTTCAGGGTACTGTTAACTGTTGCGGTGCACCAGAACTCAGACATCTGGCTTCACAGCAGCCACTTGGAGTGGAGGTTCATCTCATGCAAGGCAGATCTCCGCCATGGCTTGGCCATGCAGCGAGCGACGGAGACCAGTCAAGTCGGGAAGACAAGCAGTCATAGTCATGACGAGCTGATGGGTGTGTTGTCTTCCCGAGTAATCTGATAGAATCTGTCATGGTGTTGTGGTATTCTTAAGCTGCTTATGGGGAATGTTCTAATGCAATAGAATTAACAGCACATAAGAATACATTTGTAATATACATAGATTTGGATTATTGGGTGTTATAATTCCACTGCACTATTAGCTAACATATAACATAATATAATACATAAGTAGTAGTATAACATAAACTTAAGCACCAAATAGTGTACAATACAGCACATAAAATAAAAATAAAAATGCAAAAAAATATATTTTAAAAAAAATAAATTTAAAAGGTGAACTGATTTATATTGATTTTATTGGATTCCAACAAATAAACCAAACTGGTCATGCAATTTTGACCCTTCCAATTTTAATTCTATTTGAAATTATAACCCAAATTATAACATAAACTTAAGCACCAAATAATGTAAGATACAACACATAAAATAAAAACGAATATACAATTAAAAAATATTTAAAAATAAAATTTATATTGATTCTATTGGATTCTAACAAAGAAATCAAACAGGTCAATGTAATTTTGACCATTCGGATTTCAATTCTATTGGGTTTCCTTCTCCTACCTCAACTCGCCTACCTCTTTATAGGATCGGAGGTCTCTCTCCAAGTATATCGACCTAACTTCTGTGTTGGTGCTGTCCTCCATGGCGCCGTCGGACGAGCAGCGCCGCAGCCAGAAGTCCATCATCCGCTCCCTCGACAAGCGCAGAAAAGGCCTCTGCAAGAAGGCTACCGAGCTCTCCACCCTCTGCAACGCCGACGTCTGCCTCGTCTGCTACCCTCCGGGCGCCGCAGCCCCGGTCGTGTGGCCCGAAGACCCCACCCGTGTCGGCCGCACCATCGGCCGCTACCTCGCCGCCTCCCCCTCCAAGAAGCTGGCCAAGAACCAGGTCAGCTTCGAGAACCCCAACCCAGGCCAAGCCCAAGAAGGCGTCACGAACAACGACGACGACGACGATGAGGAGGAGGAGGAGGAGTGTAAAGAGGCCAAGGCCAGGAAGGGCGAGGAGAAGGTAGTGGATACAGAGGACCGTCTCCGGTTACCATGGCCGGACAACGAGCGCGCACTGGGGTCTCTGGTGGAGGCGTTGGACTCTAGGCTGAAGAAGGTGAGGGACAGGATCGAGCAGCTGGTGGCAGAAGACATAGCGTCGACCTCGACGGCACCGGCACCGGCACCGCAGGATAAGTACTCGACCGCCACAGGAGGCGCCTCCACAAGCCGCAGCGCTTATAGGGAACCCCCGGCTCCGGCGTTCGCCGCCGTCTGCCCATGCATGTACTGCCCTCTGCACGGGTACTGGGCCATGCGACGTCTGCATGGCCAAGACGGAAACCGAAGGGAAGACAGGAGTTGACCGCGAGCAAGAGTTGACTGCATCATCATAGTTAGTTACCGGAGCTAATTACATATTATCCCTATACTTAGACCTATACATAGATTCTATTAGTATTATGATATCTATATTTAAAAATTTTAAATTAAAATTTTTATAATTTTAAAAATAAAATAAATAATTTAATTTGTCAAATCATCATCATCAGTTGTATTGACAGAAAAGTTGGAATGACATGAAAACATAGATGGGTACAAATGTAATTTTGATATTTTTTTTTCATTTTTCTCTTAATATAACTGACGATATCAAGATAAATAAGATTATTTATTTTACTTTCAAAATTATAGAGATCTCAATATATATATTTTTTAAATATAGAGGCCCTAATATTAATAAGATCTAAATATAAAGAATAATATATAATTAATCCTAATTATCCTTAGTGAACAAAAAGATTGAATTGGAGGCATTTATGTGTCTGCCTCCTATTAATTTTGTTCCCTGAAACTGTAGTGAAGAACATGAAATATATATTATTAAGGAAGCTGTTAACTTTTGTGTTGCTTTTGTATTAAGAATATGGAATAAAATCAATAAATTATTGGTAATAATCTTACATAATCAAATCATAAAAATCTGAGTTCGAATGGGTCGAGTTCGACTACATCGAATGCTTCTATTCGGAGTCTACCTATCCTAATATTCCTTCGGCCTTTCGGTTGGATCCGATCCTCCCACTTTTAAAATGTCTGATCAAGTATTATTTTACTTGTAATAATATGATAAAAGTATTATTTTTTTATTAAAATACTTTTTGATAAAGTGACAATTGGAGGTGTAATGTGGGCTTGGCCATCCAAAGTCAACATTGAACCCAATTTGCAATAGCAATGGCGTGATATGGGCCGGCCCAGTAAGGCCCAATCCATTATTTTATCCACATTCTAATTATCTTTCTTACTTTCTATTTTTCCCATATTTCATTTGATTCAAATGATTACAATACACATTTACGAAGGTTAGTTTTCATATTTTAGTAATCTTTTGGATACTTAAAAGAAATTCTTTAGGGAACTTGACACGCGAAGCTCGATTATAAAAATTATGTTTCTGTATTCCGTCTCATTGTTTGACACCCTCTAAACACTACTTTTTGTGTCGGAATGATCGAGTCAAAAAAATCAATCTTCTGTCTTCTTTCGGAACTAATATATTCATCACGTATCATTTGGTAATCAAATCTAATAATATAATAGATCATGAAATAGACACACCAATCTCACATCAACAACACTATATCTGATGGAGTAGTTGGATAATCACACACCAACCGATGATACCCATTTATCGTTGAATTAATCATGCAATTTTAATATTAAATTTATTATAAATAGTTCGTATAGATTAACATGGATATATTTATTTATTCATTCGGTTCTTTAAAATTTGGAACTCGAATCAAATGATTTGATTTACGGGTTTCAATTATTAAAAAAAAATTATTTCACCGATATTTAAACTTAATCCATTATGAGTTTTAAAGTAAAAAATCATCACACCATACAATCTATTTATTTTATTTTTATTTTATTAAAAAGAATTAGCTAGTTTTAAACGTTGTGATTTCGATTTCTAGGAATCAGAATCAAACCGTATGGCCCCATTTCGGTTCAAAACTATTAAATCAATGACCAGATTCGGATTCGATTCCGATTTCGATTTCAATTCGGCATCCACCAACCCATATGTTCAAAGGCAACATGACGTCGACGAAGCTGGCAGCTGACGTGGGAGGCTTACGTGATCGAACCTGTCCTGACGTGTCCTCGTTTCCAGGAACGTTACTGGATCGAAGATTCGTTCCAAGATTCGGCATTATATTACGAGTTCGTCTTCAACGTAGCCTTCCTCGTCTGCTTGCAGTTCATCGGATAAGCTTGGGTTTCTGGAAAGACGAGAAGTCTCCATGCACCGAGTCGCCTTGTTTGCTAGCGCGGAGGTTAGCACGCCAACCACAGTAGTCTTCTTCTTCCTCGATAGATAAGCATGCAGGTAGCCAACTGCCACCGTTGCCTTATTAACGAATATATTCCCACATCAAGAATCAAGTTGATGATGCTACAAGTCATCGACAACAGCTATCGATGGAGAGAGAGAGAGAGAGAGAGAGAGAGAGAGAGAAGTGTGCGTGTCGTGTGAAGGAGAAGGAGAAGGAGACCGAGAACAGTGATGTGTGTGTTGTGGAAGGGATGCTATGTCGACACAGTGTGTTCATCTCCATCTCTCTCCCGTAATTTGACTGCAGCATTGTATTGATGTGGCTGTGCAATGTGTGTGCTTGGGTGGATTAGATAGAGATGATCAAGTGGAAGAATGAGGACATTGGCAGTAGCTATCCTTTTCATGTATGCGTGGATTTTAGAGTGGGATGCTGAGAGCATTAGAAGCTGATGTCTCTCCTTAGGGCTTCGAGTCCACATATATACATAGAATATGTTCGACAATGTCATACTTGACTCGGGGGGAATCAACGTTCAAGGCAAGCCATCCTCCAAGTCTTTCGATTGGTTGGGCTCCATGAAAACTGAGTTATCGAGAGATCGATTAAATAATATTGAGTTAGACATCAATTCAATCCAAAAACTTAATGTTTGTAACTATTCTTTTAGTTATATTTTCGATTTTTTGTAGTGTAACGAGTGAAAGGGGTAACTAATCAAGATTTTTTTCATGGTTTGATTGACTATCATTTGATTATTAGAATATATATGGTTGAAATCTAATCGATAATGGTAAGTATTTAAAAGACATTTTGTTTGATTTGATTTTAATAATTATATAATCAAATTTTCATAATTAGTAAGTATTAAAATTAATCGATCATTATTGTAAGGCAAAGATTAGGTAGCAACTAAAACACCAGTTATAATAATTTGCATTTATGAATTGACTAATTGAGACTCCATGTTATGTATGGAATCTAATCAATGCTTACTAATTTATATATCATATCAGATTTAAAGTTGACTAAAAGTTTGTTGGATATGCCAATAAGCAACCAAATTAAATTAGATTGTTTTTAAATATGTTTTGGTTTAGAACTTAATGATTGATTAATCTAAAATAAAAATATAATTCATTGCTATCATCGGTTCTCTATCTCAATTCGAACCTTAACTCGGATCCGAATTAAGTAATTTAACGATTCAATCTGATGGGATAATTGATATTGAGTCTAAAATAAAATACAATTCATCGCTATTTCTGACAGCACACGTTGACGTGTCGTCGCCACGTAGGACCCGCGGAGCCTGTGCGCGATAGCGTGCGCAGGATGGCATCAGAGCGGCACGTGTGCCGGTCCTCGTCATCCTAACATGCATGCACTAGTACTCCACTTTAATTGTCGTGCGTGAACGAGTCGGAACTTACCATTAATCTACAGATTTAAACTAATTGACCTGTTGAAACTACGATTCGTATTAGTACTACTCCGTCCGATACCAAAATCACTATTAAGAGGGAAGCAGTGAATCCCGGGATTCCGTGCACCACGGGATATCACACGATTTGGGTTCCCCTTGTGTGCATCTCCATAGATAGGGAGTCTCAGCTTTACGTGTGGCCTTTCTTCCCCCTGCCGTCGTCTCGCAGAGTTGTCTGTCAGACCTGATCGATCTTGTTCTTGTCTTTCTTCTTCTTCTTCTACTTCTTTTTTTAGTTGGGGAGGAGGATTAAACTTGCACGAGGTCTCCATGAACACATAGGTGAGGCATCCGGAGATTCCTCTGAACCTTGTGCCGAGGAGGGCAGTGGGATGGGATCTGGTGCTTTGTTCGATCGTTCGTCAAGTACAACCACTGAGAGGGAGAAGATGCATGACAGCAGTATAAATAATACCTGAGAGCAGCTTCTCCTTGTTGAACAGCGAGGCTTTCTGGTTTCCGAAGCTTGTCTTCTTACTTCTTCCATGGAGATGATGCTTATGGATTACCTTTACGTGGTAATTTTCTCGCTGCTGTGCGCCTGGATTCTCCTGGAGTTTGTAGGATCAAGGAAGAGCTCCGCAGAAGCTGGAGAGATCGGGAAAGGAATGGTGCCGAGAAAGGTCAGGGTCATGGCGGAGATCACAGTGGCCTGCAACATCTTGATCTCCATCCTTCACCTGGGTTTTTGCGTCCATGGGGTTTGGAAACGTGGGAGCTTCTCCCTGCGACGTGTTCTCCTGACAATGTCCTGGGTTCTGGTGACTGTGTATGCGGCTTACTGCAAGCGTAGGAAAGCAGGTGTATGCTTCGGCTGGCCTTTAGTGCTTGTTTCATGGTGGGTGATCTCCGGCCTACAAAACCTCGTCTCCATCTCAGTCTTCGTCTTCAGCCTCTGGAGCAAGGCGTCGCTGCCTGATGATCTCTTCCCGGCTTCAAACGTCGTCCAGTTCACTTCCTTCCCGTTAACTGTCTTCATCTGCTTCGCCGCTCTCTCCGTGAGCCCCCAAAAGGCCAATCCAGAGCTCGAACGGTCGCTGCTGTCAGATGAGCATGACGGTGTCGCCGGAGATGGCTTCACCGTGGCTGGGTACTGGAGCTGCCTCACGTTTCGCTGGCTGAATCCGGTCTTTGAGAAGGGCCGAGCTGAGAGGCTCGAGCTCTCGCATCTTCCCGGAGTTCCTCCGTCCGAGACTGCGGCGAGCTCCTTCTCCTTGTTGCAAGAGTCGCTGGGGGGCCAGAAGCCGTGGTCAACTGCGCTTCCGGGAGTCGTCGTTCGAGCAGTTTGGCGGCCTTTGGCTTTGAATGCCGTCTTCGCTGGTACAGAAACCTTCACATGCTCTGCACTAGCCAACCGTCTTTTCCTCTGATTTGACCGCGTTCGGACGGAACGTGTTGTGCAGGACTCAACACGTTCTCATCCTATCTCGGACCTCTCCTGATCACCAACTTCGTGGGACTCATCTCCGGAGAAGATTCGAGCGGCGGGCTGTACTACGGATACGTACTGGCTGCTATGTTCTTCCTGGCGAAGACGGTGGAGTCACTGACGCAGCGGCAATGGTACTTCGGCGCACGCCAAATCGGCGTGCGAGTTCGAGCAGCGCTCATGGTTGCCATCTACAACAAGTCTCTCGCGATCAAGCACGCCGGCGCCAGCACAGGAAAGATCGTCAATTTTCTCGACGTGGACGTCGAAAAGATCGGTGACTTCTTCTGGTACATCCATGGCGTTTGGTTGCTCCCCTTGCAGGTCACCCTGGCTCTGCTCATCCTTTACAGAAACCTCGGTGCGGCAGCCTCGTTCGCGGCGCTCGCCGTGACGATCCTGGTGATGGTGAGCAACACGCCGCTGGCGAATCTGCAACAGAGGCTCCACTCTAAGATCATGGAAGCGAAGGACGGGAGGATGAAAGCCACAGCAGAGACATTGAAGTGCATGAGAGTATTGAAACTGCATGCCTGGGAAACGGCTTACTTGAACAAGCTGCTCGAGCATAGAAATGTGGAGAGGAGTTGGCTCAGGAGATACCTCTACACATGCTCCGCCATTGCCTTCCTCTTCTGGGCGTCTCCCACTTTGGTTTCGGTCGTCGCCTTCGGCGTCTGCATACTCGTGAGGGCACCCCTGACCGCCGGCACGGTGCTCTCAGCTCTGGCCACGTTCAGAATCCTGCAAGAACCAATCTACAATCTCCCAGAGCTGGTCAACATGATCGCACAGACCAAAGTCTCGATCGACAGAATCCAGGACTTCATTAAAGAAGAAGAACAGAAGCGGTCGAAGCCGAGCAACCAATCCGAGACCTCAGACATCGGAGTAGAGATCGAGCCGGGGGAGTACACCTGGGAAGCTGACTCCATGTCGAGAACACCCACACTGAAGATTGAAAAGAAGATTCAGATCATGAGAGGAGAAAAGGTGGCGTTATGCGGGGCTGTTGGATCAGGAAAATCCAGCTTCCTCTGTAGCATCATAGGAGAGATTCCATGGATTAGCGGAGGAAGAGTTAGTGTGTTAGGATCGAGAGCATATGTTCCTCAGAGTGCTTGGATCCAAACAGGAACAATTCAAGAAAACGTATTGTTTGGGAAGGAGATGGACAGGAGATGGTACAGAGAAGTGATGGAAGCTTGTGCTTTGGATAGAGATGTTGGAGCATGGGCGGATGGGGACTTGACAGTGGTAGGAGAGAGGGGAATTAATTTGAGTGGAGGGCAGAAGCAAAGGATTCAACTGGCAAGAGCCATCTACAACAATGCAGATATCTACTTGTTGGATGATCCCTTCAGTGCTGTGGATGCACACACCAGGAGACACCTCTTTAAGGTATGAGCATGTCTCCCATCTTTGTTTGGAATTCTCTTTTGAGTGAAATCATGGTAGGTATGACAGGTTTGGTTGTCTGATCATAAAACTTTGTCATTTTGACTGAGATTTCAATTGGGTAACAATTAATCACAAGAACTTAGGCTATTAGGAAAAAGTTTAAGGCGATGATTTAGTCGACACAAGAACCTAACTAAATTTAAAGGGTGCATATACAAACTCATGATCCGTTTTGATACCATGATAAAATTTTCACCTGATGATCACAATCCTCGAAAGCCTGAATTTTTAGGAAGATGATCAATTTATACTTGGAACTCTCGCAGTTTTAACTCTGCGTTGTCACAAAATGGTGATCAACAAATCTGAATTGATGGCCATAGCCAAATTGATTTGAGATAAGAAAATTCCAGTGTTCTTATCACACTCACTAATTGGTCCATACAACTGCAAGGATATTGAAAAATCAGGAAATATATACAAAGCAAAGTCCAGGAAATGATGGTCTGGTGATGATCTCTGTAGAATAGAATTTCAAAGAACATCCAGGTTTTTCAAATCAGATATCAAGCATAAAGTGGTTCTTCCCTAAAATTCCTCCACTCCACTTTTTCATGAGTTTTTTTCAACAATTTTTCATGGTTTCAAGATGTTCGATTATATTTTAATAGATGATCTATTGATTTTCCAAAGATGGAGTTTCTGACAAAAAGCTAGGGTTTGTGTGCAGGAATGTTTGATGGGGCTTCTGTCCCGTAAGACGGTCATTTATGCCACGCATCAACTGGAGTTCATAGATGCAGCGGATCTTATCCTGGTAACCTCAAAATTTTCTATATTCATTCCAGTTAAAGCACATAATATTAGGTAAATTTTTTTGGATGGTTTGATTGGCTTATTGTATGCTGGTGAAGGCCTGCTACTAGTGTAATTAATAGCGTGAAACGGTTGCTGTAACAGTGCATTTTGTTTCATGGTTAAGTATAATTCACTAGACAGCAACTCATCATGATCCTTGGGGATAATATTTATGATTATAATATATAGAGTAAAATGTGAAGCAGAAGAAAAACTTACAGTGATCTCGTACCTGAAAATGAAGACTAAAATTTATTTCCTTCACCAACTTTTTTCAGGTCTTGAAGGATGGAAAGGTGGTTCAGTCTGGTAAGTATGAAGATCTGATGATGGACAGCAATGGAGACCTTGTTCAGCAAATAGCTGCACATAATCAATCATTAAGCCAAGTCAGTCCATCAAAAGAGCACAGTTCATCAATAACCACAAGACACAGGATGAAGCAAGAAAATCATGCAGAAGTAAAACTCTTTGATCAAAGCAAAGTCTCCCAACTTTCAGAGAGATCATGTGAAGAAGAAAGGGAATTTGGACGGGTGAAATGGCATGTCTACCGTACCTTTGTGACTTCAGCATATAAAGGGGCTTTTATTCCAGTACTACTGTTCTGTCAAGTTCTCTTCCTGGGTCTACAGATGGGCAGCAACTACTGGGTTGCCTGGGCAACTGAAAAGGAGGATCGAGTCAGTAGAGAAAAATTGATTGGAATTTTTATTCTACTGTCTGCCAGCAGCTCAGTGTTTGTATTAGGAAGGGCAGTTTTGCTTTCAACCATTGCCATTGAGACAGCTCAGAAGCTATTTGTTGGAATGATAACAAGCATTATTAAAGCACCAATGTCATTTTTTGACTCAACACATACCAGTCGAATTCTTAACAGGGTCAGTACCTAACGTTTCTCCTATTATTGCTCCTGTTTCAGAAGGCAAAGTAGTTATCGCAACATATCTCTTCATTAGTATAGCAAGATTAACAGTATTTAGTGTACTTCAATTTTCCTCTAAGAGCTTTGATAGTTTCAGAAACTTGCAGAATATCATGCAGTGAATTTAACAACCTTACCCTTTTTCAGTCTTCAACAGACCAGAGTACTGTTGACACAGATATTCCGTACAGAGTGGCGGGATTGGTTTTTGCACTTATTCAGCTTCTGTGCATCATTATTCTCATGAGTCAAGTGGCATGGCCAGTATTCATTCTCTTCATTGTTGTATTCACAATCTCCATCTGGTATCAGGTAAGTGAAATGACGATCCTGTAAAATTCGTAGTGTTAACATGTATAAGAAATTATCCATTGCCATCTTTTACAGGATCTCATTAGATAAGGTAAATAATATGTTATAAAGAGAAAGAAGTGAAAAAACACATTTTTTAGAGCATAATGTTCACCTTTGCAATTTTTGTTGTTGTCTACTATACCTAAACATCATTGTTTATTCAATCAACAATGGTCTGCAGTTTCATAAAATGTCTAGATGGTTAATTCCTCTTTCTTGTCTTCCTATCCTCCTTCCTTTTTGTATACCTGTTTCTTTTTTTTCTCTGACTCCACATACTTTATCTTCTTGTCGGTTTCAAATCCTTTATAAAAGAATAAAGAACATTCACTAATCTTGTAAATAGAGATTCCTAAGCCCCTCAACTTGTTCATTGTGGCATTCACACTTCTGATCCTTCTACTAGACCGAAACTTCCATTTTGTAGTGCATAAATCTATTGCTCATAACTCTATTAGCTTTCAGTTGTTCTCTGTCTAAAGGGTCACTGACTGATTGCAGAATTACTACATCAGTGCTGCTAGAGAACTAGCTAGAATGGTTGGAATTCAAAAAGCTCCTATCCTGCATCATTTCTCCGAATCACTTGCTGGAGCTGCTATCATCCGCAGCTTCAATCAGGAAGAGCGCTTTCGTAGAAGGAACCTCACCTTGATTGATGACTATTCACGAATTACCTTTCACAACTATGCAACCATGGAATGGCTCTCGGTTCGAATCAACTTTCTGTTCAACCTAGTATTCTTTGCAATGCTAACCATCTTGGTGTCCATGCCCAGAAATACTATTGATCCAAGTAAGTTCTATTCAAGTATCATGAGAGTAATTATTTTGGGTGGTATGACTGCAGAGAAAATGCCTAACTTGATTTTATCTCAGGCCTTGCAGGACTTGCTGCAACATATGGCTTGAACCTAAATGTACTACAGGGATGGGTTATATGGAATATCTGCAATGTGGAGAACAAGATGATCTCGGTAGAGAGAATTCTGCAATTCTCAGCCATACCTAGTGAGGCTCCTCTGGTAATTGAGCATTCCAGGCCAGAAGAAAACTGGCCCACATCTGGAACCATTGAACTCGATGATCTCAAGGTCCGTTACAAACCTAATCTTCCTATGATCCTAAAAGGGCTCAGTTGCAGTTTGCCTGGAGGGAAGAAAATTGGAGTCGTGGGCAGGACAGGAAGTGGGAAGTCGACACTCATCCAAACTCTTTTCAGAGTAGTAGAACCAACATCAGGAAGGATAGTGATTGATAGCATAGATATTAGCCGAATTGGTTTACATGACTTGAGATCTAGGTTGAGCATAATACCACAAGAACCAACACTTTTCCAAGGAACTGTGAGAACAAACTTAGATCCTTTGCAGCAGCATCCAGACTCCGAAATCTGGGAGGTAAAGAACTAATAATGCTTTGTATTTATTTGTTATTTTATGAAGTTAGCAGTCGACTGAAGCGAACTCTTCCAGGCACTCTACAAGTGTCGACTTGGAGAGATAGTAAAACGAGATCAGAGACTGTTTGATGCACCAGGTAATTTAATGTCTCTATATGCAAATGCATTCAAGTTCCTTACAAGTTTTGAGCAACTAGTAAATCAACTATATTGTTTATTTCTCAAAAGGAACAAATCAACGGCATGGAGAATTATAAAAACCATTCCAAGAAGCACTTAAGTGAACTCATCAAATTGTTGCCGGGTGACATTTTACACAATTTTTGTTCGTTTTAGGCAGTCAAAAGTTGCAGTGTGTTAAAAATACGCTTATAATAAACTTAAACAAACACAACTGTTGAACTTTGTAATATTACTTTCCTTTTCATCGGACATTCATGCTGCAGACCTATTGTTCCACAGCATACATCAAGATCTTCATTAAGAAAACTAGCTTAAAGTTTAGTTCCTTCTGTTTCTATGTTTGTCCTTCAGATAACATGAGACAGGAATTATGATGCAGTTGCTGAAGATGGGGAGAATTGGAGTGTTGGGCAGAGGCAGCTTGTTTGCTTGGCAAGGGTGCTGTTAGACAAGAGGAGGATCCTAGTTTTGGATGAGGCCACAGCATCAGTAGACACAGCAACTGATAATTTTATTCAGAAAACTATCAGAGAAATAACAAATAACTTCACTGTCATTACAGTGGCACATCGAATACCCACCGTCATTGACAGTGATCTGGTTCTGGTTCTCGATGAAGGTAAAACTCAACAATGGTGAAAAAAGAGGGTGTCTTTTCATGTCCAATTTTGAGTCTATAAGAAGTACAAAATGTAGATATTACTGCAATTCTCATTTATTATATTTATTGCAATTCTCTATCTTTTTCTTTAAATTCATGGCACAAAACATCTAATCATCTCTTTTTGTTTGACCCTTGGTTGCAGGAAAAATTTTGGAGTTCAGTTCTCCTAAGGAACTTCTCAAAGATGAATCATCGGCCTTCTCAAAATTGGTGATTGATTTTCTTGGGAGGTCCAAGAGTAATAATGAATTAGAACTTGAATGAAAGCAACTAATTATGAATTAAATCATAAAAAAATTGGAGAAAGCACCAAGCTTCGTGGCTCATTATAGTTGGGACTCAAAAGAATTGCGCTATAAGGGACGCATTGTGCTTGTGACAAATTCTACTTGCATCTTCATGAGCAGATTTTGGACAGAGTTATTCTAGATGCAGGACACTAAATTGAAAAGGAATACGGCGTATCACCCACAAACTGACGATCAGACGGAAGTGGTGAACAGGTGCTTAGAGATATATTTCAGATGCTTTACCAGTGACCGATCAAAAGAGTGGACAAAGTGACTTCCCTGGGCCGAATGGTGGTATAATACAACTTATCATTCATCCACAAAATGTACTCTCAAACAGGAAGAAAGAAAAAGTGGATGGAAATTAATGGGACATGTTAATACTCTTCCAGAGTGTAAAATACTAGTATAGCGTGCTTCTGCTGTCAGACCAGAAAAAGGAGTACATAAAGCTACCTCCAACATGGAATCGAAGGACGGTCAATGTATATAATGTTACACTTGCTAGTCATAGGTGCCCTGCAAGTATTGTGATGTTCAATATAAAATACTTTATATTATATTGCCTATTGCATGTTAGTCATAGGTGCCCTCTAATATAAAATACTTTATATTATCTATTACATGTATTGTGATATCCATGAATTTGTGTAATGGAAATCGAATCGTGATGAAATCACGATAATGAGACCGATTTACCTTTAAACATAGACCCTAAATAATTTCGATCATAGGTCACTCAAGAGGGACATTGAGATGACTAGATAGACTGGTGTGCTATACCCGTCCATATGATGGAAGCGATTGGTCTCATAGTTGCTCGTGTAGGGACATTAGGGATACTGCGCAGGTGCTCATTGAAGAATGAGTTCACTAATTGATTCGCTCACGGAATGTTGGATGGTTGATAATACCTCATTGTCAGACAGCGATTTCGTCATCCCAATGGTGTCTCTAGTCCTTAGACTTGAGACACCAAGGATATTCTGTATGAGTACTTCACTTTGATACCGGATTTATAAACCTAGAAGTTTCAGATCTAGCATAACCAATTATCGAGAGTGACAGCCAACCTTACGAGGGTTATTGAGTGTCGATAGAGGATCATCCACTCTCGGTGTCATAAGAGGAATATCCTATGTGTTCTTGCTCAAGTAAATCTCTGGTCAGGGTCATTCGGATTGAGAGAGAAAGAGTTCTTTAGGAGAATCCGATTAGAGCGAGACTCGAGTAGAAACTATATGAGCTTGATAGCACCATGCCCGATATACGGTCTTTAGGATATTAGATGGATGAGAGACTATCGATGGTAATTGAGGACAGATAGGTTCAATGGATTAGATTCTCCTGTATTGTTTGGGGATTGCGATATAGTGACATAGTACGTTCGTAGTCGATGAGTCGAGTAAATTATTATGATGATAATAATTCACTCAGTCAGAAGAAGTTCTGACAGGTATAACTCATGACTAGCTCGATATTGGGCCTAAAAGGACACACACATATTGTAGATGTTACGACGAGTAGATGTTCAGATATGAGATATCTGCTGGAGTCTCTATCTTATTGGATATCCAATAAACCCTTGAATTATTGAAACCTATAAATGAGATCCAATAAGAGCCAATGAGAGATTATTGGGTAGAGATCCACTAATCTAAGAGACTTTGGTAGTTGGATGGAGATCCAGTAGCCAATAGAGTAGGATCCATTAGGGTTAAGTCAACAGGGGACCTCTATAAATAAGAGGGAACCAAAGAGCCATATGCTAGACCCTTTTTAACTGTCACCTCCTATTCTCCTCTCCCCCTCTCATCTTCAGTCAATAGCTCCTATTTGGGGCATGTGGACAACAAGAAGGGTCGGCCCTTTCTTAATTGCGTGGTGCGCGCAGCGAAGAGATTTAAGGAGAATCTTCGTAGCCCTTACCACATGGATCATCGCTAGAGAGGAAGACAGTTGACCTCCTTAATCTTCTCCCATATATTTGTAGGTTTTCAGGGATATATCATTTTCCTAGGTAACACACATCCCTTAACACGCATGGTTTTTTGATTTTGTGGGTTTTTACGAATCAATCTTCGCACGATGATGAAACCTTCTTTTCTGTGGAAAAATTTGATATTTTTATTTTTTATTCTTCCACTGCGCGTATGATGTCGTCTTAGATTTGCCAACAACACTTTTCACAAAGAAATTGCTTTCTTATCCTAAAACTGCATGGTTAGGTTACAAAAAATCAACTACTGCTATGACACTAAGGCTCGCTCGCTCTTGTGCTTTTACTAAAAAAGATTACACATTTATGTGCAAATGACTCAATTTGTCAGATGATCTCATCAAAGTTTGTCTTTTCAGATAATAATGAATTTCTGTTGCCGAAATGATGTATAAGATTTGAAAATTCAAATCTTAGAAAGAATCTCGAAGTTGCCAATTAATAGATATATGAAGAGAACAAATTTGGAATAGCAAGTTTTCATCACATTGATTGGTAAGTTTTGATTAATTTCAAGGACAACTTCGTACAATAGATGTCGGGACAAGATGTAACCCCATTTTTAAGTAAATTCACTACATTAGTGAAGCCAAGACAGTGAAACAACATGCAATGATACAGAGTAGTAGTTTATTTGGACACTTATCCAGATATCCTTAATTTTGGGTCTAAAAAAACTTGTTTACAGTTGGCATAATCACAGAATACTTCTTCCATACAAATTTTCTCAAATCATGTTCTGCATACCTCTTTCTCAGCAAATTCAAACACTCCTGCAGCTCTTTTGTTAACTCTGTCGAGAGAGGCAACATTATTTTATGATGCTATTCTTTTGCTTTTTCTTCAAACTAGTATTGATTTAAAAAGTGACAACAACCAATACTTCTTTGGTTGAGAAACTAGCAGAACAATCAAGAAACTCTGTTACTGCTTATCCTTGAACATATAAATCAAAATGAAAGTGTACATTCAAAATCTGATATTAAAATATATAATTTAAAGAAACTGAGAACCAAGACAAGAATGCAATACCAATTGAAAAAGAAGAGAACATAGGCATCACTCGAACATGGAATAGAGCAAGGTCACTGAGATAAACAATGTAAATTAGCTGACAATATATCAATTTATGCCTCCTGTAAGTTTCAAAAAAAGACATTCTAACATAGACACCTAATTAGACAGTTCAGCAAGAAACAGAGATTGAAACTTTCTTTTAACCCTTGTACTTCAAGTGTGAAGCATGCACCATTTCAAGAAGTTCAAAAAGACTAATGGAAATGGACGCATACATACCTAACTTGAGGGTTGGTGGAGATGTTTTGCACAACAACAGCTACATCATCTGCTGCAAAGAGTGGGTACACCTGCACATCCAAATGAAATAACATGACACTTTTGTCTTACCAAAAATATCCAATTTTGTTGTCCTAGCATTGCATACACACATACCTAGGTTTTTGAATGCTGCAAATCTATCAAGTCTCTCAAGTGGCATAATGATCTCAACACAATTTAAAAATCTGACACAGATGAAGACAACATCTCAAGCATCAAACAATGAGAAGTTCTTATTTTTGTTTCCCACATGGACAAAACCACAAACAGTTGTCTGCCAACAGTTGGTTGTCGGAGATGTTGGGGAGCACCCGTTATGGAGAAAGCTACTGGGGCTGCAAGAGGCTACTGAGAAGCTCAGAGGGGCAGCCGGAACTCAGACGAGCCAAGGCTTTTCCCCTCTGATCTCATCCCATCGATGAGTCTGCCCAAATTTGAGCGACCCGAGAATGGTCCAACTGCCTCAACGGTGAGGCAAAGGGAGAGGTTAACACCAAACATGCTCTTCCAATTAGTGACACTAATACTGCTATATAGGATTTTTAGTGAAAAGTAGTCTGTAGTCTATAAAAAAAAGGATAATATTCAAAAAATAATAATTTTCTTATTACCTGACTTTATATATATATATATATATAATATTTTAAGTTGTTGATTGATGACTCCATTGTCCTAACCAACAATTATTTCAATAATCATCTTAATAAAACCCTAATTTTAAATAAACATCAGTAAAGTATAATGAATATTACAATGAAATTTTTGGTAGATTTTTTAGAAAATATCTAGGTATTTTTCAATTGGTATCCTAATTTTATTTTTTTAAATAGTAATCCTAATTTAAAAATACTTAAACTATCCATTTTGTTGTTAGCCTGGTTACTACAATAAAAATATTTTAAAAATTATTTTAAAATACTATAAAATGATCTAAATATATTCCTAACTTCAACCAAACTAACTATAAATATAAAATTATGATATTATAATATTCTATGAATAATGACAGCTAAAGAGGCATGATATGATGTCATTTATAATATTTTTTAATGATATTTATAGTAGCTTTAGTATAATAATAAAGTACTGTAAATATTATT
>LVTN01000155.1:316830-341830 GCA_001649415.1 Musa itinerans
TTGATTAAAAACTTTTGAGGGGTATTTCAGTTTTTTTTTAAATTAAAGGTATTATTAGAAAAAAAAATTAAAAAAATATACCTTTTGGGAAATATATAAAATATGAATATTTTCTTTAAAAAATAACTCCAATTTTTTTCAGTATTCTTGTGTTGTGTTATGTCTTTACACAGTATAGCATATTATAGATCATCTTATATTGTATTACATCATGCCATGTCATACCACACATCATATTAGTATATCATATCACACAACATTTATATACCTAAAAGGTCAATAGTGGGCAGTATCTAAATAGCACTTTCCATGAGAAAGTGAGTTCCCACCCTAACCTTTAGCTATTAAATAATAAGAGGTTAGGCAGTCTTGTAGGTGTTAGTTCATGCCATATGTCACCATAACATTTATATACCTAAAAGGTCAATAATAAAGTGAGTTCCCACTTAAACTTTATCCATTAAATAATAAGAGGTTAGGCAGTATTGTAGGTGTTAGTTCATGCCATATGTCACCAAACAATACCAACACTTCTTTTCAATATGCAACTCTGTATCAACTCTCTCATCCCTTTATCAGATTTTAAGATATTATTTTTCCATCAACAAATAGTAAAGCCACTTGGTTCGTCTCAGCCCCTCCACATTTCATCCCATATAAGCAAGTTATTAATCTAATTTATTACAAACTTGATGATGATTAAGAAGAGACAAAAAAAGTTTGGTTTAAAATAAAAAAAAGTGTGATAAAATAAATACATGAAATAAAATAGAGGGAGCGCATCGGACATTTATTTACATGTTGGTTGGTTACTCGTTCATCTACCCGACTTAGGATTCGACGCAGTGTTTTTGTGGGACCCACATATCGAAGAGAATGGGGGCCCCACCAGCATCGGGTGTCGTTTTACATGGTTCCAGTGAACGTGTTGTGGCAGTCTTCGTATATATGTGCGAACTTTAGTGGCATTCATGTTATTCTAATCCCACGAACCCACCGTTCGACGCCACGTGTCGCTCTTCGTGTTTCGCTCCACTACTTTTACAGAGGAAGTCCAGAAAGCTCTATAAGAAGCACCTCATAAACCTCTCCCACCTCGTCTCTCTCCGTAACCTCGACTCGCTTCGTCTCGAATCTTCACCTCCGATCGTCATGGGTACGTCACCGGTTCCTTGCGTGTTTCTTTTGATCTCGCGTGTTCTGCGTCTCTGTTCTAGTTTTGATTCCCTTTCCTTTTTGTGTGGTAACTTGCTTGCAGCTAAGATCAAGATCGGCATCAACGGTTGGTTGCGCGTTTGTTTGAATCTTCTGTACTTTTAGGATTTTGATCGGAGTTCGATGAGGTATGGGATCGATCTATGAGCTTCTTTTGGGTTTGATTCTTGGTTGTTGGTAGGTTTTGGGAGGATCGGGAGGTTGGTTGCTAGAGTCGCGCTCCAGAGCGATGATGTGGAGCTCGTGGCCGTCAATGATCCCTTCATCTCCACTGACTACATGGTACTTGTCCTTCTGTTCTTTCATGTCCATGTTATTTTCTGATCGTTTTGAATTCAGACATTCGCTGCTTTCAGTTTTGCTGGAACGGTATTGGATCTTTGATTTTTTATGCTTATCCATGAATTTAACTGCAGATTATATGGATTTAGTTGTTTGAGGTTGCGTGATCCATATACTGTCAAAGTTTAAAGCATAAGTTGTTTTGCTTGCGCTCTGATGGGGTTGTTCATGGATCTGACTTTCTAAATTGAATAATGATTTGTAGACATATATGTTCAAATATGATACGGTGCACGGGAAATGGAAGCATCATGAGATCAAAGTGAAGGACACTAAGACTCTTCTTTTTGGCGAGAAACAAGTTACCGTCTTTGGCATCAGGTGCCTGTACTGCATTTCTCTTTTCTGTTAAAATTAGCTCGTTAACACTGTGACTGCGTGCTTTTATTTTCATTTTTTTGAACTTTCTTAGTTGGTTGTGGTTCTGGTTAGGAACCCTGAAGAGATCCCATGGGGTGAGACTGGAGCTGAATATGTTGTAGAATCCACAGGTGTCTTTACGGACAAGGACAAGGCTGCTGCTCACCTGAAGGTACTTGACGACTTTCATTTACTTTACATCAATTGTGTCATTGAAGTCAGATTTAACTGATGAAAAATGATTCTAGGGATTGCATAGGTGTAGGATCTTTTTTCATGACTGGGTAATAGTTCCTGTGCTTTGTATCCTATGCTTGTGATGCACATGGACTGGATGGCTTATTAACAAGTTCACCTAGAATTATAGATTTTATCAAATGAATTAGAGGTAAAGTTCTTCTAGACGAATTCATTTTAGGTCATGTCACCTCCCTTAGCTTTACTGACATAATCAGAATGCAAGTCACCTCTCTTAGGTCTACATAATTGAAACATGATGTTCACCTTCACATGTAAATTTGACAACCTGGCTACTTGTTTAATCTTAAATTCATCTTTCATGGTGAATGAAATGCATGCTTTCAGAACATCTGAAGGCAAGGAGCTGAAACAAAAGGCAAAAAATTGACCGTAGTTCAAAGCAACAAATTTATATGATGGTGCTATGAGTATCGAAGAGTTTACATAATTTGTCTTCATGAATCTGATAGAAGTGGAGAAAGAGTTTCTATTTTAGTTTGAATTTCAGACTCAGTAGATTTGCTTCTCGTCACGTGAATGATTTTCCCTCTTTATAAATTAGCATCGTAAGACCATAATGAAGTTTCATTGGTGTATTGATCTACATACAGGGTGGTGCTAAAAAAGTCATTGTCTCTGCTCCAAGCAAAGATGCACCTATGTTTGTGGTAGGAGTGAATGAGCATACATACAAACCTGACATCGACATTGTCTCCAATGCTAGCTGTACCACCAACTGTCTTGCTCCTCTAGCCAAGGTAATAACTGCTAAATTTGAGATTCTGCTTTTACCATTATGTTATAATTTGCTATTAGATGACGATGTTGGATTTTCTTGATGTGACAGGTCATCCATGATAGATTTGGAATTGTTGAGGGATTGATGACCACTGTCCATTCTATCACTGGTATTGATTCAATGAAAGCTTTAAAGTCCAAAATCGTTTCAACTTTGGGCTTTTTCTCATTTTATCAAGAGTTGGTGAGTGATATGAGCTCTTTTTTTTTTTGTCAGCCACTCAAAAGACTGTTGATGGACCATCTAGCAAGGATTGGAGGGGTGGACGAGCCGCAAGTTTTAACATCATTCCCAGCAGCACTGGTGCTGCTAAGGTATTTCCTGTAACATATTTTACTGTGTTATATTATGCCAGTGGGCACATTTTCTCAAATGTGTCTTCATAATCACTTATATGTGCAGGTCACTTTGTCAATTTATGTTCATATCATGTGATTATTTTATTGTTGAGACAGGCCTGATAAAAAATATCGCATTTACTTGTTTGTCACTCTAGCTTTTATAGTTGGGGTAGTTTTAGCCAGCTACTCGGCTTTAGTGTCATTTGTTAAACTATATGCTTGGTTAGCTTTTTTTCAAGGCTACTTTCAAGGCTTTTTCCATGATATTTTCTCTGTTGACATTTTTTTTGGTATGTTATGACTTTCCTTCTTTGTTTTGCATGATTATTAATGGCTTATATTTGTTCATATAGCATGTAAAGATACTGTAAGTTTGTCTACTGATAAGTAATAAGCTCTATACTAAAGGATTGTTCATTCGTTGGTCTTTGTGGTGTAATTTATTAGTATATTTTCAAGTTATTAAACCTGATTACTAGACACAAGTTGAGTCTGATACATTATCTTCATGTGCTTTGAGAGATCATCAATAGTGATGTGTTTACTCAAGAAATAACTTCTTTTGATTATGATATATTTTTTCTTCTTCGATTGAACAGAAGCTAACCCAAACAAATATTTTATTTTTCTTCATTTGCACTAAATGCCAATATAATTTAGTCTTTTGAATACGGGAACACTATAATGCTTATGTATCAGTTCTATCAGCTTTTTCTACTAAAATTTGTATTATTAATTGATTTTCTCATCATGCATTTGTTTTGTGAGTACGTTTTTAATTATTTCATTCACTATATTACAGGCTGTAGGTAAAGTGCTCCCTGCTTTGAACGGTAAATTAACTGGTATGGCCTTCCGCGTTCCAACGGTGGATGTTTCTGTTGTGGATCTCACCGTCAGGCTTGAGAAAGCTGCTTCTTATGAGCAGATTAAGGCTGCCATTAAGTAAGTACATTAAAAGTTCTTGGATTATGTGATCTCTCAATACTAGAAAGTTTTAGCTAAGTTGCTGAAAGCCTGAAACTATGATTGCTTGCTGTAGTTATGTACACGGAGTAGGTTCAGTAGGTTTAGCTTGAATATAATGCCATGAATTTTTCACATGTAAGCCTCTGAAACTTGTGATTGACAGAACTGACTTCTTATTCCTTCCCCACCAATCCCAATGATTTAATTATAGAAGGTCTAAAATGTGACTTGCAAAGCATCCTTCTAATTATCTTTGCCATGTATAGTCTTCATCAACTAGGCTAACTTTAAGGTTTGGTGGATAAGAGAACACGAAGATAGTTTGAGAATCTAGTCAAGAAATTGACTTGTTATGCTTTCATCTTAACACCAATGAGTTTACAAGGTTACCTGATGGGGCATTTGGTATTTGATGTATTGGGTCACTGTTGGAGTCAAGAAATTGACTAGTTATGCTTTCATCTCAACACCAATGAGTTTACAAGGTCACCTGATGGGCAATTTGGTATTTGATGTATTGGGTCACTGTTGGCTGCTAGAGGTGAATACACGGTTGTAGTCACATTAACTAAGTGGTTTAGAGGGGCATACTAGCTAATTATACAGGGGTTTGTACTAAACTGGATTTAAAGGGCATATATGCAAAAGATCTGAGTGAAGATTGCAATGATTCTTTTACTTGATTATGTAAGCACAATGTGGCAAATCACATTGCAGTTTGAGAAATTTTTTGGTTTCTGATCATGCTCTCTTTTTTTAGTCTCGTTGTTCTAAGCTTGGCTTTGTGCCACATTTTATGAAATTGTATTCAAAGCACATGCTAAGTGCTTATCAGTGGGTCATTGCATGCAGCTGGTCAATATGCCACATAGTGTATATGTGATGTTAGGCTGTATTTGCTGGCACATGTCTTGCTTATATTAAATACTTGGAAATACATAATTAAGCACAAACACAACATACATAGAAAAGTAAGTAGATAAATGCATGCTATGGCCAAATCACAAACAAATGGAATGATATTTATACTCTTTAAGAATTTAAATGATAAGTGTAAGAAACAAACATTTAAATTCTATTTGATTGTAGTTATATGCCCATCTGCCGTGATTTAGAATCTTAGATAATGTATCTAATTTAATTATAGAACTATTAACATTGAGAAAAAGATACAAACCTACATACAGTTGCAACTTACGTTGATAGGATGAGGCCGATATAGATGCACACAGCTGCATATGTAATTGCATACACTGCATATCATAGGCCTTGAGCAATGGTTTCATATGTGGACACTTATGAACTTTATACTGCATGGCAGTGACATAGATTGCTTTATGAGGATGTTTCTCATGTTTACAATTTTGAATTGTTGTACAACAGGGAAGAGTCTGAGGGGAAACTCAAGGGAATCTTGGGTTATGTAGAAGAGGACTTGGTCTCCACTGACTTCGTGGGTGATAGCAGGTACCATGTTGAAACTTTCCATTGAAAATGGACAGTCAGTGTTTGATATCCTGATGTGTTAGCACACAATCACTAAATATCAAATTGAGAATGCTAGTTAATTTTTACTTTGATTGCTCGTTTTAGGTCAAGCATTTTTGATGCCAAGGCTGGAATTGCTTTAAATGAGAATTTTGTTAAGGTTGTGGCGTGGTATGACAATGAATGGGGCTACAGGTAATTCATCTTTTGTTCAAGACAACAGTGATTAGAGATTCTGAGTTTAGCTTGTCAAGTTTCTCCTCCTTTAATTATGTGAATTTTTCTTCTTTTGCAGCTCTCGTGTTGTTGACCTGATCCGTCATATGGCTTGCACTAAGTAAATTATGGCTTGTTGCTGTTTGTATCCTTCCTTTGCTACTTGTAGCTGATGGTGAATAAATGTTTCATGAAAGGCGTCGACTTTCCTAGTATCTTTCCACTTTGTTGGGAATCAGATACCATAATTATATGTAAGATGATAATTATTCAGCTGCATATGAATATGAAAAAGCTTTGTTTTGAGCAACAAGTCATTAAAATAATCATAATTAATATTATCATTTTCATGGTTTCTAGATTCCTCTATAAACTTTCTGCACTCCCACATTGCATTTCCGGATGCTCGCATCTGTATATGATGTCTATAAAGAGCAACTACGAGTCTGTATCTCTGGTCATGCTGCATCTGTCTTTCCATTTTCGATACTTTTATGTAGTTATTGAAGTAACAGTCTTTTTTGAAGCATTTATGAATACAGTGGAAAAGCTGCTGTCAACATATGAACATACTCGATCTCTTGGGGCACTCGAACATCATCCGGATGTGGCATTGTCTGTATTAACTTTACATACTTTTTGACACTTTGTATCTGATTGCTTGCTGGATTATATCATCTGGGCATTGAGGCTTTTCTTTTCATTATCCGGATTGGGTTGTTTATTGCTAGAAGTTCCAAACTGGAACACGACCTTCACTATTTATTATCTTGTACTAGGAAGACGAGGTATAGGTGGAGTTTGACATGGGAGACGACGAGGAAAAAGGTAATCTAATTCTTTTAGCGACAAAATAGATCAATTTGTTTGTTGGATTAGAATTAATGTACCTTTTTTGTACACGTACCGTCTAATCATACTGTTTCACCCCTGTTTTCCCAAGTAGGAGTTGACTCCTTGTGTCTAGTCAAACTAATGGTGCAGCGTTCATGCTTGACCACCAATTGGACGGATGATGTGCGGCTAAGCCGGACGGGTTTCTGAACCGTTTGGGTTCAACATCCGGCCCACTTATTCGAGACCGATCCCGGCCCACTTGCGGAACCTTTCACATGAACTCCCTTTATATTGACCTGAACCACACCTGATCGATTGTCAAGTGGGCCCGAGCCAATTGCCGAGAAACTGACGCTGGTAGATTAATCGGGTCGGTGTTGTTCAAGTGGAACAAACGTCCAAAGAAGGCCAATTCCTTTTACTGATCGGCGCTTTCCGCCGCCGCCTCGGATCGAAGCAGCTTCCAGCAGTCCTATAATAAACAAGTTTCCCCCCTCCTTGCCCGTTCCCTCTTTTGGCCCCCATCTCCAGTGGCGGCTCGGGGAAACCCTTGTTGGGGCGGCGCTTCAGGTCAGTAATCTCAGCGGTCCCCTCTACATTCCGTCTACTTTCCCGAGTTCTACATCGGTTCCATCTCAATTGGGCCTTTCTCCGCGCTCTCCACGCTTCCAACCAGTTGATTATTGTAGGAGTTTGGTGGGATGATTGATTCGGCTCGAATCTAAATTTATTCCCCTTATTGTTTGATTTTATGAGATTTATCGGGGGTTTTCGAGTCTGCTTCGCTTGGTGACTTCTAGGGTTTCGTCCCTCTAGATTTTATCCCCTTTCTCGATTTCTAGGGTTTCTTTTGGTAAAACACAAGATTTGTAACATGGCTGCCGGTCGATATGGTGGGTATCGGGATCACGAGTTCCGGGACCGTGAAGCGGATGTAGAGAACTCTAGCAGGAGGGATTATTACCAGGGTCGTGTCCGTGAAGGGGGTCGCGATAGGGACCGTGGCCGGAGTGATCGGGACGTGCGTGATAAGGTTAGTGCTACCCAAAGAGACATCACGGAAACGAAATCGGTGAATGGCTCCTACCGCTCCCCCATGTCTAGCAATTCGAGTGGTGGAAGCGGGCATATTCAGAAAATGAGCCACCTCTCTGGGAGAGATGTCGACCGTGAGACCGGGGAGTTGTCCAGTGGGAGCGGATCAGATGATGCTGAAGCGCCTGTTTCAAAGATCAGGGAGAATGGGATCCAGAATCAGGAGATTGATGACGTTTCTATGCCTGTTAGGAAAAGGAAATTCTCTCCAATCATTTGGGATAGGGATGACAATAAGAAATCCAGTGTTTCTACTTCCACGAGTAAGATCAGCAAGGTTGAAGATGTTACACTGCCTCCACCACCTCCATTGCCTCAGGGTTTTGTACCACCACAGGTTGTTGAACCATATCTTGGGAATGAGTTGCCTCCAGATTCAAATGTCTCTGTAGATTTACATCAGGAACAGTCAGAAAATAACAATCAGGAGGCCAAGTTGGTAGATGAGTATTATGAGGAACCTGCACCGGCTCGGAGTATTTCCTTCTCCAGATGGGCTGATGGAAACAGTGCTCTTGACGACGAAGAAGATGAACTCAAGGAGGATGATGCACGGAAAAGGAAAAAGACTAATCCTTTGTCCAACACTGCAGGGCAACAACTGTTGAAGAAGTCACCGACTCCTGAGCCAGGTGAGGTTATTGTGAGGCAAAATTCCAGTGGGGCTTTGTCTAAGCTATTTGATTCAGAGGGAGAGCATGCAGATCGTGATCAGGAGGTTGAGGTGGATGGGAGTGATTATATGGATGTTGACGGGGATGAGTCTAATGCAGAGACAAGTGATCAACTTTCTGATACCGACTTTGATGCTGAAGATCATAGGTCTAAGACACCTGAAGCAGCACAGACGCCCCAAAGGAGTATAAACATGCTGCAAGGTTGTAGGAGTGTTGATGAGTTCGAGAGGCTGAATAAAATAGATGAAGGCACCTATGGTGTTGTGTACCGAGCAAAGGATAAAAAGACGGGGGATATTGTAGCATTGAAAAAGGTTAAAATGGAGAAGGAGAGGGAGGGCTTTCCACTGACGTCACTTAGAGAGATAAACATTTTGTTGTCTTTTCATCATCCTTCAATTGTCGATGTTAAGGAAGTTGTAGTTGGTAGCAGCCTGGATAGTATATTCATGGCAATGGAATACATGGAGCATGATCTAAAAGGGCTGATGGAGACTATGAAGCAGCCATTTAGTCAGAGTGAGGTTAAATGCTTGATGTTGCAGCTGTTTTCAGGTGTCAAATACCTTCATGACAACTGGGTACTCCATAGGTACTTTCAGAATTTTTAGCTGTAACGTTTATTGCTCTGTTATCTTTGTCTCCATAGTTTGCTTATTTGAATGACTTTTTCTTCCACTAGGGATTTAAAGACATCAAATCTTCTTTTAAATAATCGTGGAGAGTTGAAGATATGTGATTTTGGCTTGTCTCGCCAATATGGCAGCCCATTGAAGCCTTACACTCACTTGGTGGTGACATTGTGGTACAGGTATGTTACACTCTTATGTACTCTACTTCTGTAAATTCTTTTTATTTTGCTTCTGCTGCTTTTCGTGAGGTTGGTGGTGAGTGTATGATTTTGTAATATCTATTGTTATGTATCTTGATGGCACAATCAATTGCAATGCTTCAAAGCTAGTTAACCTCATTCTTTAGCATTCTTGCTCTTGTTATTATAGGGCACCAGAGCTTCTATTAGGAGCTAAGGAGTATTCAACTGCAATTGACATGTGGTCCTTAGGATGCATAATGGCTGAACTTTTAGCAAAAGAACCATTATTCAGTGGAAAGACTGAGTTTGATCAACTTGACAAGGTTTTTTCCCCTTATAATATAGCTTCATCTAGTTATTATTTATTACTCTTTGTCTCTATTTGTTCATCTCCCCTAATTCAACCAGCATTGTTACAGATATTCAGGACACTCGGTACCCCGAACGAGAAGATATGGCCTGGATTTGCTAAATTACCTGGGGTTAAAGTTAATTTTGTCAAGCAGCCGTAAGTCAAATATTTATTCATCTACTTTTTTTTGGTAGTTGCATGCATTTATAAGCTTTGGTAGCTTTATTGTCATTCTTATTAACACCACCCTTTTCCAGGCCTCGAGCTATGGATGATCTTGCTTAAGCTTTATGGCTTGCTTTGGTGGCACTAGCAGTTAGGTGATGCGTTTTTAATGTTTTGTCATTTAGCAAATTGCTTCCTTTTTCTTGCAGGTATAATAAGCTACGGGAAAAGTTTCCTCCCACATCATTTTCTGGACGTCCAACCCTGTCTGAAGCCGGTTTTGACTTATTAAACAAACTTCTTACATATGACCCTGAAAAGGTAATTTTGATTGAATTAATTAATTTTCTCATTGAAGGTGGTTCTTATGTTGTCTTCCTTTGATTGACTAATGTTTGTCACTTATCGCGAATGCAGCGAATGACAGCGGAAGCTGCACTTAATCATCACTGGTTCCGTGAGGTTCCATTGCCAAAGTCGAAGGAATTTATGCCTACTTTTCCTGCTCAACATGCTCAGGACAGGTGCCTAAAGTTATTGAATTAAAGAACTTCTGCTGAACATAGACTTCCTTGGATTCTGTTATATGTGACTCATGGTTTTTGTCTCGTTTAATATTCAGGCGCCTACGAAGAATAATGAAGAGTCCTGATCCACTTGCAGAGCAACGGAAGAAGGAATTGCAACAAGGGGAACTAGGTCTTTCTAGTCTGTTTGGTTAGAGGACAGGTACAGAGCATTGCTGTGGTCACGATTGTGAGTGCTGCCTGGCACTTGTAGACAGAAATTCATATTCACTAATTTCTTAGGTGAGATATTTTGCTGGTGACATTGTGCAACTTCATTGGTATCGAGCAACGATTGATGATGCTGTTTAGCAGGCACCACTGATGGTGTGGATGACAATGAAGGATATTATCTTCCCCTTCTCCACCAAAACACCATGTACTTCAGGCATTTTCTTTTTTTACTTCAGCAGCAGTTAATCGTTTAAGGTGTGGGATATCAAATTTTATCTTGGCACTATCAATTTCCTCTCAGACTTGTATATGTAACATATTTCTTAATGGTGAAAGACTGGATTTAATACCAAATATTAATTGATACGTTAATACATTATTTTGATCGTTCATACTGTGTTTGCAAGAATCGACTGGTTGATGCGGTTGGATATTGTTGCTTCCAGAGCTGGAGAAAGTGATCAATAACTTATTAGTAAAAGGTAATTTGTTGCATGAATCTTTAAGACCGGGAGGATAATGAATTTTGCATGCCATATTTGTTAACATAATCATGATTGTTAGTGAAATAAAAGTTTTTTATGCATATTCTTATGATCTGAAACTTATACTACCTATAGGCTTGTGTAGTTTTACAATTGGCAAAATTTTATAGCTTGCTGCCCTGATGCCCCTGGCTGTATCGTTTGACTTGTTGCAGGGAGCAACCTACATCTTCACTGAACAATTCTTGTAATATTATACTTTTAAGATCATGTATGCTTCAAGAGCTACTTCTGAAGATGTTTTATTTGTATGATTTTGAACCTGCTTGCCAGCTCTACATTGAGGGACAGCACATGGTCGTGTATTACATATTTACATATTCAGTGGGGCTTATTTTCACCTGAAAATTCATAAATTCAGTGATTAATATATAGAAAAATGTTTAGGAGTTCTACCAAATGCAAGTGAATTGATGGATGACAAGTCAACACATGGTTTGGGTGCCAAATAGTGTGAGTTACAATAGAGGATTCGCAAATAATTGAGTTGAAATGTGGAAAAAATGCATTCTTGAAACTAGTGAGTTCACATTGAATGATAACTAGACTTTTGTTACAGGAAGAATGCTTTAAACAAAATCTGTCACTACATGGGCAGTGTTTGATGCTATGTGATGTGTATATATATGTATACATGTGTGTGTATATATATTTATGTATGTATGTCTTTAACTATGGTGGTTAAACTGTGCCTCTCAGCTCTCCACCTATCTTTGCATATTGATATTGCTTGCATGAAATAGTTATTTCATGGAGAAATGTTTGGATTGGCCTCCATTTTCAAATTTGAACAATTGTTAAGCGTAATGGATTTCTTCGTTTGTGCTTTGCATGCTTTTGCTTGAGACCGTCTATAAAATACTAAATATGAACTTTGACTACCATGACATGAACTTTATTCAGTCTTCTGAAGCTCAACAGCTGTATTTTTAATGTGTCCTAGTGTCATTATGTCAGCTGTCCATCTTGATCATATTGCTTAAGTTGGTTGTATGCACTGCTTGTTAGCTATAGCTCTCCAATAGTTCATCTTCCTAGATGACATGCAATTTTAGTTTAATATATTTATTGTTATGTCAAACTTGATTTTGGTGAAATGCATTCATGTGGCTTTCATCATGCTATCCTTGTTTCTTATGTTAACGTGTGTTGATCATTGGTTGACGATTTTATTGTGTTGGAATGACACTGCAGTGTCTAAATAAAGCAATTATGTCAAGAGTTGCAATTGACAGAAAGCTTCTTTGAAAATCACGAAAGTTTAGTATCTTATCTTCATTCTTCAGGATTGATCATATTGGTTTAATGGAGGTACTGGTCACCTCATATGCATAATAAATCAAACCTTGGTATCACGTCCATGCATATCTAAATTGTGCTTTGTTTCATTTTATGAGAAATTGTTTTTACTAGATTTGTTAATTAATTTTTGTTCTTCTGTGATCTGAATTCTTTTTTCTTACTGATAATATTCTTTATTGTGGTTCTATACTAGATGATTTGTACTATCTCAGTAGATTATTTCTTGTTTGGAATGTGGTGGTTCTTGTTTAAAACATTGTTTTTTACATCTGAATTTTATTCTTGTTTTGATAGCCTACTGTTTGCATCTGAATCTAATGTTACATAAGAATTGTAGTACAGAATAGAGATGTCAGCATATGATTGGTCTGACAATCTCAAGCTTTGGGAAAAATATTAGATGATGTTAACATAAGCTTTTGATAGTCATGCATTGTGAGTTCTAAAGCTTTGTGGTCAGAGCTTTAAGACAGCACAATTTTCCCAAATATAAGGTCTATGTTTTATAGACAAATGATTTAACCTTGTTAGGTTGAAAAAGATACTCTGCTATACTTTCTTTGAATATTATGCTATACTGAAAAAGATATAAATCATGCTGAGGACTTTGATATAAAGAAAATTTGGATGGACTTAAAATAGTGATGAGTAAGCCGGGTAGCTGCAACCTCAGCCTTACAATTTTTTAAGACTAGTATTTCTCTTCTGAATTAGTTCAGGCTGCTATCAGTGCCACACAGTCATTCTTGTTTCAGAACATGATGGGCCACATTCAATTTTTGAGTAGTTTCCATTTATTATTTTATCTTGTATTTAACTATTCTATAGCAAATTGACTATTTACTGATGAAATTTTGTTGTACAAAGGTTATCTTTGGATTCGTATAAATCCACTATGAGTTGGATTAAATTATTAATCATATCATTTTAAAAACAGATTTATGAAAAAAAAAGTTGAAATTAGCATGCATACAAAATAATTCAGTTCATATTAGAATGTTATATGTACAAGTTCAATCATACTTCTGAATAAGATTAGAAACTTCGATAATCAAGTTATTGACAAATGTATGTATGTATGTATGTATGTATGTATGTATGTGTATATATATATATATATATATATCTTGTTGTAACCCCCTACTAATATCAAAATAGATGTCATGTTGTCTTGACATCATTTTGTGGCTAGATCTCAAAATTATGTTTTCAAAACCTATAAATGATGTTACTCACATGTCATATAATTGGTGCTTGACACTGCCATATGTTGATCAAATGATAATATCCATGAACACTTGATCACTGATTGAAGCTTGGTATGTGAAAACATGGTTTTCGCCTGATATAATGCTTTACCAAATGGGAGAGGTAGGTTTGGTGGTTATACAAATGACTGTCAGATATTGATTACTACTATTATGCTTTTCTTGTGGACATAGTACCTATCTGAATTAGGAAATTGAGACCAGTTGTCATTTGTTAATGAAAATACCTTCACCTATCATGCCAGGGCGTATCGATTGGTATGCCTCGGTAACGGTCGATATCCGGGGCGGTACTGGTTGGTATGTCTCGGTACCGGTCAAAACATTATTACTGCCCGGTAGAGGACGGTATGCGTACCGATATCCTCTCGGATCGGTATGTACCGCTCGTACCGAGTGATACATATTGAAATTGAAATTGAGAACCTTGGTAATAAGTATAAATATAAGAAGTTGTTTATGAAAATAGAAAATTTAAGTGACCCCTATTCTTCTGATGGATTTGATATTCAATCTGAGCTGTTTGAATGGATTCAGATAAATGACTAACTTTTATTAGTTGTTTAGGTCTCCTAAACTAACTCTCAAACCGTAAGATTAATCTCTGGAACTCAACTAAAATTTCAAATAAAATAGAAAAAACTAGACATGTACAACCTATACCTTTATTGGACACAATAAAAAACATGCCTGATCCTAAACTAAACTCAAGACTGTATAAAGTGCTACATTGTGAGTTAGTAGGTGCATTTTCGGCCGACAAATTTGAGAGATTCTTTATTAGATTCTGTCTTGCAGACATTTTATGAAGCCCTTAATTCTTACACTCAGTGTAGCTTTTAAATCATGAAGTCCACTACCTAATTAAATCATCATTCAATTGGATATATCGAGAGAAATCTCAACAGTCAATCCATTTACCTATTTTTGGTCTGGTAATAGGACATTCTAAATACTTTATGATGTAATATATTTTTTAAGTATAGGACATCATGAAATCGACTTGAGGACAGGTCTTGGTATGAACTCAAATTTTTCGCCTTTGCTTAATATTTGTAATATGGTTTGAATACATCTGTGCTGGAAGCTTTTTCTTGTTTCCATCTGTAAGCTGCACCTGTTGGTTCCTGATCTATAAACCATTAGTAACTAATAATAACATATCTTTTAATGTAGTTCCAATTATTCTTAATAGAACTTAGTGGTAGGATCATGAAAAAGATAGAAACTGGGTCTTGAGGGTAATCTGTGGTTTCATTTTTAGGCTTTCGAGTAAAGGTGGGCTTCAATCGTTTGGAAAGAGACTTCATCATACTCTTGTGCAAAAAAAATTAGAGGGATAAATTTTTATTGACCCTTATGCGAGGATAACACTAGGGGAGACTGTTTGGATTGGTCATGTAGACACATGGACACATTGTCTAGACTAGGTGAATCAATTAGGATATCTATCACAATAGCTAGATGAAAGCCTAATGGAGGCCATGGTCCTTTGTGAAGTCTCACTGAGTTAGCTTTGTGATGTAACCTCTATGTTCTTATCATTTAAAGAAGTCGTGCAACATGTTACATTTTCACCAAACTTTATACAATTACAAGTCTGCTGCAGTAGGACAGTCAATATCTTTATACAATCCTGACTCTTGATTGGAATTGTAACTGATGCAAACATTATTAATATGCACCTGTCCTTTCTAAATGCTCAAACTTAACCATCTATAGAGTTATGTGCCTGTTATATCAGCAACTATATTAAATACCTTTGGCCTTGAGTCTTGCTTTGCTTGAATTTTGCCATTTATCTCATCAATAACATATTGCACAACGAATTACCCTCTTCATTCTTAAACCAACTTGTCTATCATCCATATCATATATAAATTAGATGCAAAAGTAATTTTACTTAGTATTTGACATTATTATCTTGTTTAGTGCCTCTCCTTTATTCAAGTCGTGCTTTCCTGTGGATATGAAGCTGTTTTTATGCATGATGTATTATTAGTTAGGGCAGTTCATTGGTTGCCTTCAGAGTGGATCTCGGGTGATGGACGGTCAACTCGTTTTTATAATCGAAGCATGGCCTCTCATTTTGACTCCAATTTTAACTTTGGCAATTGAACCTGAGTCATTTGTCTAAGCAGTGTCTTGCCTGAAGCAAGACTCACCCTTGATCAGGTACTTGCTTCTTTTCCTGTTTATGCACTGAAATGCCATTCTCTGCTAGACTTGGGTTAGTTACAGTTTCTTTTATTTCCAATCAATTGTTTCCCTTGAAAAGATAGGTAATGCCAAGCCAGTTATTATCTGTGAGGGCTTGGGATACCTTAGCATCTTAGGCTTTGCATAAATGGGACGAGAAGTTTAGAGATACTGAAGACTGTTTGTTAAGAGGCCATTTAGTATTTTTTTCTGGCGTGTGCCTTGATGAGTTTGATGTTTATGTTTTATACATATGCGTATTAAGGATCTCTAGAGGTCTCTTTCTCATTGAATGTTCTAACAAATATATACCCAAGACTTGGTCAGTCAAGGGCACTTAAGTGTAGCTGGCTTTATGGTTTCTCTGCCGAGAACTCAGCTCTCATTTAGGTTTGTTAGTATTTTGAAGTCCATGAATGTTTCTGTCCATGTTATTTACTTGTAGGATCTGATATTGATCGATTTTTATTTCTGGTTATACTTAATTCTCTAGCTTAATGTATCTGATCCTAACTCAATTCTCTAGCTTCATGCTCTATTTCCATTCATTAACTGCTCTCCTTATATACAAAATCCATGCATTATAGAGTTAATATTTGATGTGATATGAGCATCTATTGTCAAATGATCATACAAGAATAAGAAGAGGCGGCTTGGGTTTGTTCTAAATAAATAGTTGCGCAGGATTGTTCTGAAAAGTTTTCTTAAGGTAAATTCTTGCTTGTTCTCAAGAATTAAAATAAAGCTGGTTGGTTTGGAGACACACTCCATAGTTGATCTCGGAATCGATTCTCCAACTCTGGTAGTTCGTGTTAGGGATTGATTTTAAAGAAAGTATTTTGTGTGTTGGAAATATGATAAGCATATAATTGAGTTTGCAAATTGGAATATAATAAATAATTCAATTAAAACATTTCCAGAACCGATATCGTGAGAAGACGATAACTGTGTCATATGAGGGGATTTGTCAGAGGCTCATTCTCGACTCTTTGCTGTGTATTAAGTCACCCCTTCGGTGGTCCACTCCAATAGGAGGTGTTCGTGTCGCCCACCTCTTCAGCCCTCGCTATGTGCCAACTCAGGTCGTGCCTCAAGTCAGTACCAACGGCATTTATCTGGATCAATCAACTCTCCCTCTCCCTCTTACATGTCCCCCAAGCTCGTCTTCGGTTGCCACCCCGCCCCGCACCTCAGCGATGGCTTCGTCGTCCTCCCTTCTCGGCTGCGCAACAAGGTACCCGCTGCCGCCACAGTTTCCTTCCCTCTCCCTCCGAAGTCCAGTCTAATCTCTGCCAAGGTTCGCGTACTCTCATTCTTTATTCCTTTTTCTTCTAGATTTATTTATCCAACGACGAGGGTTTTTTTTTTTACCGGTTGCTTCATCTTTTAGATTTTGGTGAATGATCGGAATTATTGTTTACTAGTCGATGCATCGGCTTATTTCGTCAAATCTTGGGAGTTGCAGATGGAAAAATATGATTTCGTTCGCAGCGCCCAAATTCTCAAATGTCGCAGAGCCGAGCGATTTTGGATTCGATTGGATATAATGATTTGATCTATGGAGCCGAGCGATTTTGGATTCGATTGGATATATTCTTTTCCTAATTTTGGATTCGATTGGATATATTATTTTCCTAATTTTGGAGCCTATGCTGGGAATCGTGCTTTTCTCTCTCCTCCTTCTCCATGATGGAGGAGAGATTAGGTTTTTGCATTCGTTATCTTTTTCATTCTTAGTCTCGGACTAATCCCTTTCCCTCATGCCAAAGGTTGTTGTTGGAGGATCCGCCGATGACGCTGCATCTTTGGAGGCCAAGGCGAAACAAACCAGCATCCCAAGAGAGGCGGAGGGGGATGCGGAGGCAGGAAAGATGTCGCCGCCATGATGATATCCGCCATCAGAGGAGGCAGGCAGCAGTAACCGAGTTTATGACTCGAGTTGCAAGCCTCGTAAAGTGAGAAAGCCCTAAAATCCTTTGCTTGTTTGATCTCTTCCCTCATTTAATTGGTATGGGCATAAACAAAGATTGAATACTTTTTTCCACATCTTTGATGCCGGAGGCTTTGCCTCGGCCTCCGGCACCGAATGCAGTTGTTGTGATGCATGCCTCTTCTGCTAATGCAGCACCTACTACGCCTGCATCTGCCCTAAAAGACCTCCAAGTCATCACATCCGCCTCTCAAGAGTCCTATGTATGGTTGGGACAGGACATTTTATAGAAGCTCAGGTCCGCGCTTGCCCCCCTTTTGTTTACTTTCATGGTATGTATGTATGTACATGCATCAAATATTCAATTCACCCTAACATGCAAAAAAAAATCAAATATTTTAAATCCAAGCAATCGACATTACATAATATCACAAGCTTTTTACTAGGTGATAATAATGTCACTAATGATCATCAATTCCAGGAGAAGTTGGATCTGTCTTCACCTGTTTCTCGAATGAATAATAATACTCTATTTGAAAACCAAATGCTCCACTCCTCTTCCATGTTTGGCTCGCTTGATAAGTCCCTCTCGAGTTGAGGGATATTGCATCGAGATATGATGTTTGGTAAAAAAATTTCAATGCTTAAATTAACAATTGAGATAGGAAATATCTCATATGAATGAAGCTAATTAAAAGAAGTTGGAGATAAACATATATTTGAAAGTGTTCTGGTTTAGTAAAGACTTGAGCTAATTACATTCACATTCATATAATTACGAAAGTGAAACATCTAGATTCATTTACCCTGACGACGTTAGTTTTATCGACGATAATATAAAAATAAAGGGTAAAATGATAATTTTAACATTTGGTGGCGAGCAACGTTTGTGGTGGCAGACAGTGACGTCGTTGGTGTCGACGTCGACGCAATTGCTTGCCACCTTCGTCGACGATAAGATCTCATCGCGACGTCACTCGCCTCCATGAGGAGCGCGTTGCTAATCTCATCGTCGCTCGTCCCGCGTTGCTCTACATTTATGTTGACGCTGACACAATTGCTTGGTCGCCTCCACTGAGCAACAATTGCGTTGGCGTTGACGCATATGGTGGTGGTTGTCGTGGCATTTACGAAGAAGATGGTGGCCACCTCGTCGTTGACCTGATGGGTGGATTCCAACCTCGATCTGAAGCTAGGGTCATCGGAGCTCCTACCGTTCCCCCCATTGCCACCCGCCTTGTGCCACTCTACATCTGCATCAACACTGACGAATTTGCCAAGCGATAACTACGTCAACGTAGATGGTGGTGGCTACCGCGACTTCTACGACGAAGATGGTGGTCGCATCATCGTTGGGCGGGTCCTAACCTCGACTTGAAGCTTGGGTCATCGGAGCTCCTAACACTCCCCCCGTTGTCACCTGCCTGATGTTGCTCTGCATCAATGTCGACTCAGATGCAGAGCGACGCAGGGCGAGCGACAACAGGAGGAGTGATGGGAACTCTTGTGACCGAAGCTTCGGGTTGAGACTAGGATTCGCCTAACGGGTTAACAACGAGATGACGACCATCTTCACTGTAGACGCTATAGCAGCCACCACCATCGCCAACTGCATCACTAACTATAGGAACATCGTTAGGATAAATGGACCTAGATGTTTCACTTTCGTAACTATACTAATGCCAATGTAACTTTTTAATGAATAAAATTGGGACGCTAAAAATAGCTAACTATAAAGAATAATATATAATTAGCCCTAAAGACTATGATAGGTTGTTGCACCGTAGACTCAAATTCTGTTGTTTATCGAAGAAAAAAACACGTTCGAGGAATCATTGTCAAGTATTGACATGAAATATTTTCTTGGATATCATGCTAATTGGACGCTTAGATGGTGCGACACCATCAACACAGTGACTGCCTATGCTGGCGTCAATGATGCCACATCATCATCATGTTAATTGGGTCCTCATGACCATCAGATGACACATGGGGAGCCTAAATTGATCGTCAAATCTATTCATATCACAAAGCAATACTTAAACAATCATTTAGTGGCAGACATCGTTAAATCGGAGGACAAGCTACAAAATTCGAGTTCATGACTAGTTCATGAAGGAGACAAGACTTTGGTAGACTTATGTCAAATCATGTGCACATCAAAAACAACAAAAGATCATAATATGGCAGTTGAATGTCCATACAAATAACAATGTATCCAACCCAAATTCTTAATTTCTTAGCTGCTCATGAATGTCCATACAAATAATTTTCTTGAGATGCTTGAGCACTTCATCATGCACTGACTGATATGTAAGTTGGCATTCATCTCATAAAATAGGAGATAGAAATTTAGTAAGTAAAGAGCTTAAACTAAAAATTGATGTATAATTGCTGCTTCAAACAAGTTGCGAGAAAAAGGAAGAAACCATATATTGCACATATCTGCAAATATTGATTAACTATTTTTTTTTTATCATAGTGTGATCCATGTCATTTAGAACAAAATCAACCATGAGAGTGAAAACTAAATAAAAAGCGCCTTCTAGCAATAAAGCAGATTTATTTTGTCAAGTAAAATGACATTTAAATGACCTGCGGAAATAACTGCATAAAGCAAAGCGGAAAAGGAGAATAAGATAAATAGCGTCAGAAGAGTATAAGTATCCACCTTACAGTCTATCAGGATCCAGCAACCTTCCAGAGGTTGACCCATGCTTCCATGGTATATGCTGCTTGTGCGTATACTGGATTCAGACTTGATAGATTCTCCCTTGCCATCCTTGAAATTTCAATCACACAATCAGCTGCTGTGACTGCAGTCTTCGGCAACTTCACAGACTGGAAGAAGGGAACTATCTCCTCCATCAACTTCACCCCTTCCCATTCCTTCTTCAGACTATCCATGGCGTTGTCTGCGTCTGAGCCGACACCTCTCCATACGTAAGGCAGCCCGCTCTTCACACCACATCCCAAGTGGTCGCAAATCACTTTTGCACACATTCCTGACCATATATCCTCTGTAGTTTCCCATCTTCGCTTCCCCTCCCCGACTAACCGCAGTCCTGGAACCAATGCAGGCCCTAGCACCTCCCTGTTGAATCCAATATTTATTCCACTCAACGGCATCATTGCCCTGAGCGGAACAGTCATTACTGCATCTACATATCGAGCGTTTCGCTCGTGTGGCTTGACAATCTGAGTTGGAGCATCATAGTCAGCTATGTTCAGCCACAAACCACATGATAACAGGCATTCAACACCATCACGCAAACTGAATGGGTACCCACGGACAAAATCTGCACCCCGACGATATGGATCATAGAGTGTATTGAAGAAGAACGGCGTGGCAGGTGTCTGGAGGTTGGATATGTGTTGTGCCACAGCATCAACTATGACACCAGAGTTGTCCCTAGCTGGAAGGCAGTCGTCATCAATTGAGATTATATATTTCTTTCGAGAAATGAGATACCCAAAGTAGCGGCATGAATGTCCAGAGAAGTTAATGGAAGCACCATTTAGAACTCTGTCCATGTCAGATTTAGTATACACCTGATGGTCGAACCCTGGGGGAATCTGAAGGTCCTCTTCCAAGTTAGGATCTTTTACAATAATAAGGTGGAAATTGGAAATGAATGTTCGCCATTCCTCCAGAAAAGTATTAAGGTTAGGACGGAGTGCAGCAACGACGATGTCTACTTCATTGTCCTCTATTTTCAGAGACATCTTACAAAAGCATAAATTATATCAACCAAAGTGGCTTGTTCTGAGAGGAGGTAAAAAACAACAATGGAGCTTTACAATTTGCTGGAGTCTCCTGTCAAAGCAGAGGTTTATGTTAGAAAAGTTTCCTGACACTGCCTCAGGTCCATATCAAAAGTTAACTGGATATTACTCACTGATCGAGAGGATGAGATGACTATTTAATATATAGTGACTGAACAAAACAAAAAAAGATTTTCCTTACTGCATTTGCATGAATAATTTCAAGAGTTTTCTGGACAGAAGATTTTCTAGGTGTTTAAAGCATATAAAGCAAAGATAATATTATGCTTAAAACATAAGACTAAGATCCAATTGTAAAAATATCTGGGGACTATTAGTGAGAAACTACTATACATAAAAGATGTTCAGATTATGATCTTGTCCTTTAAGAGTTAACATTATACATTATATTTCTTCTGATCAGCTATTGCATCCTCTATGGTATACATGCAGCATGAAGCAACTTCATGTAATTAATTAATCAAACAGTGTTTCTACTTAAGAACTGTATTTAGGCAAAGGAGTATAATCATACTCTTGATACTTGCGCACATGAAAATTCAAATTAAATTGAAAAACATAGCATGTGTGCATGTTTTACATGTAATAAGCCATTCAACCATATAAACCACACAGGGCAATGACAGCCATCATGCTCCAGCTGCCATAATAGGCATAACCTCTATAATCTTCATGCCAAGAAATTGAACATACCAAACCCAAAAATACACTAAATGACAAACCCAACCACCTAGTTTATTCATGTAAACTGATATCCCATGGCATTGAGAGACCTATGTTACTATGTATAAGCTCATTTCTAAACAAGTACAACTTAGATCAAACAAGATTCAATCTGTCAACTGATATATTGTATGAGTTGATTTCCTATTGTATAAAACTGTAATTCTGTTGCTGTTATGCGAAATAATTTTAATGTCATAATCAAAATCAAATAACAATAGATCAAGATCGAGATTACGTACCTTTTGATGTCATTCATAATACCTTTTTCTTGATCTGCAAATGTTCCGTTGTCCGATCTGAAGGAAGCAGCGATACCAATCCGAACGGATAACTAGACTCGTCTTTTCCTCTCTTCTAGGCCCACTATAAGCGATGAAATATGGACTAAAGAGAGATAAAAGTAGATCTGTAATCTCTTCTCTATATTTTATTGTGTCCTTAAGATGTCATGTCTATTTATAAGCAAAAGTAGAGGGTCTATGATAAGTGATTAGGAGAGTCCCTCTTATCAAGATTATCTCTTAACGAATTCTATCATAAATGAACTTCCTTTCTATTGACTGATAAACATAATCAGAATTCAGTCAATTTATAATATATTTTATCCAATTAAATATAGTCACATAATCTAATATTCTTTCACTTGACCTATTAATTGGTAAGATATAAAATAATTCAAAATCATAAAAAATAAATTATTACATTAAGTCCGACTACCAATGTGAGTCAAAACGATCGTATATAATCAATGTTATACTTCTTCTCTGTACCACAATATTGTTAATCGTTACTAATACGATCCATAATAACCCTTGAAAATTCAAGTGCATAATGGACAACTCTATACTAAATTCAAATGCATAAATTCTATACATTATGGTCTTATGGAGAGCTTATGCTAAATTCAAGTGCATAAATTCCAAATTTGTAATATACTCCTTTTGGATTTTGTTTGCCCTAACTTACCTAATCCACAATCTTAGTCTAAATATTACACAATAATCTGCAAGCACAACTGCACTAAACGCACAGATCTGGTGACCTAATCCCCTTCTTGCATATTTGAAACACCCTTTTCAAGCAACCATTTTTCAGATATTCCTACCTTATTTCCCTCTCAAATCAAACATCATCATCATCAATTACATTCGCAACTCTTTCCAAAACTGAGAACATCATTCATTAATTAGCTACTGATTCTTCAGAAACAGCATGAAATATAACGGCGGATTGCACGCACAAAATCTGAGGGAACAACTAAAGCCGCTCGCAATTCTTTCCTTGGGCTACACAGTGTCGACAACACCGACTACTACTCCTTCGATGCCTTGATACAGGAGGATCAGAAATTCCTCTCTAGCTAAGCACATCAAACTAAAGCGGGCAAATCCAGCAGGCGTACAATTGCAATTCAAGCAAATCATGGCAGCAATCGATTCGAAAGGTACTAAAGGAATCAAGGATGCGAACAACTAAAAGAAAGAGTAAGAGTGAAGGATTACCACAACGAGGCCGACGACGATGAGATCGGCGACGCGACGGGCGAGAGAGGGATCGGCGCGAGGGGGGCGGCAGGGTGTCGGTCAAATGACGAGGAGAAGATACATCCCACTATTCACGAGGTGTCTGCCACATCAATAATTATGGAGAACGGGCTGCAACCGTCCCCACTTTCCACCCGGGAGGAGAGATGAGACACGCATGGTGGGCCCCGTCACAGTATATGCTGGTTTCTCATCAGTTCACAGGGGTAAGCGGACGGGTAGAAACAGATATCAAGATCCCACTCCTCTTCGTGATCTTCTCGAGGGGACGGTGGGGATCTTCTAACCAATATTACTTAAGATGATATGGATAATTCATTTATTTTATTTAATTAACTATGGAAAAATATACTATGTTAAGTCCATCTCATATCATTAATGTGGTAACTATGACATGCTTATATTATAAAGGAAGTGCTTCTGTGATCATCCTACCATGCAATTTGGAAATAGGAATACTGTGCTAAAAATGTAAATATTATAAATTTTATTTTATTTATTTTTTTATTTGTTTATAATTTTGAAAAGTTTGAAATTGATATATTTATCCTATGTATAAATTTTATTTTGTGTGTGTATATATATATATATATCTCCATTAATATCCATAAAGAAAAACTCAAGTTAATTACTACTAATAAATACTTTTAGTGAAAAAGTTATAAATTTAATATGCGACTGCTCTTAATTTTATAATTGTGATAATATTTTAATGATAAAAATGTTAGCTACCTTAACTGATAAAGACTTTGATAGTATATCGTAAGGTCTTATATTCGAATTTTATCTTTATCACTTACTCTTATTATATATATATATATATATATAGTCATTGTTTATGGAAGTATCTATCAATCTATTTAATTTGGACATGCATGGTGATGGAACCATCCGGTAATGTGTCACATACACGTGGATTTGTCTAAGGTGAGTGATCAATTCATACAAGCAATAAAGACCATCCATCTTGGCATGGTACAATTTGAGTTAGGTCATACGTCCATCCCAAGCCATGTGAAATGATACCCACCTTGGACCAAATTGATTTGA
>LVTN01000155.1:343094-391208 GCA_001649415.1 Musa itinerans
TATATATATATATATATATAGATAAATGTGTGAACATGAAAAGTACACGAATCGAATTGAAGATTTTGGGCACCAGCAATGCATCAAACGGGAAAGATCAATGTGGACCAGAGAAGCTTTTCGATGACAGCTTCCATCAACTCTGGATACAATGAAGCTGATGGGTCGTCATTGTGTGAGGCACATCTTAATGAGACATTGAGATCAGGCAAACCATGAAAGGTTTCCACTACAGTAGATGAGTTTATAGCATAAGCAGAAGATTAAGATGGATTAGGTTTCAGCAGGCACATCACGAAAGGGAGGAGATGGAGGAAGAAGAAGACAAGAGACAGGAAGAAGGCAGGAAGCGAAGGGGGAAAAGGTTCTCGTCACCAAGTGGGTCATTCCATCCATGTGCACTCATGTGGTGGTTTGCCATCCCATGTCCCCACCACCCACCACCACCACCACCACCACCAGCGCCTCCTCCAGCTGCTGCTGCTGCTGCTGCTGCTCCATTTCCACCTCCCTTCCCTCCCCCACCACAAAAGTGCCTTGATTCCTATGCCTCTATCCCCCACCGTCCCTTTCCTTTCTCTTTATTAACTCCCTTCCCACCTATTCCTACACTTCCATCTTCTCTCTCTATAGTCACGCAGTTATGAACTGTGTGGTGTTTTGTCAACCATGCGTGTTGCATAGGAAATGCTACTGCAGGAGATCTTTGCATGTTGACGCATGTGTCAGAGATTTGTTTGCCCTCATCTGTTCCTCCTGAGATCGAGCAGGTCCCTCTGTGTGTCAGAAGAGCAGAGATCCTAAGAAACCGTACCTTAAAAGCATCCCTTCCTTCGGGCATCTTGCGATATCCCTCTCTCTCTCTCTCTCTCTCTCGCGATGGAATCGAAGAGCTCTACGACTGGAAACCGTGATAACCCTAATAGAAACCTTCACGGATCGAAGACCATGATGGCGTCCCACTTCCTAAGAGCCCTCTTTCGTATACAGCAGACGTCCACGAGCAGCTCCTCCTCCGGGCGAAGCCGCAGAATAAGGCGCGCTGCTTATGCGTCCATGGCCTACTCGGCCGGGACACGGCGGGCGTGGAGCCGTGCTTTGCTACGGAAGCTCCGCAGCCGAGCTCGCCTCCGGTTTCCGAGGAGGCTGTCTAGGGCTGCGACACCCCAGCGGAGGGACATGGATCAAGCGCAAGTTCTTCGCAAGTTGGTGCCGGGAGGGCCAAGCATGGACGACTGCAAACTGCTGGAGGAGACAGCGGACTACATAAGGTGCCTTACCACGCAGGTACGGCTCATGCAGACGGTCATGGACTCGATCTCTTCTTAGGCTCACTTCTCCATGATTACTTGAGGTAGAGAACGAGAGAGACGGCCGGGTTTAGCGTATCTTGTGAATCAGAGCGACTTGACCATCTCACGAACATCAAGATTTGTACATAAACTATTTTCTTTCGAATCAAAATGAACCTTGCATGCGATAAATTGTGTTATCATAGTGAGATGAACTCTCTCTCTCTCTCTTCCTCCCTCTTGTGTCCTCCTTGTGACTGATCAAGCTATGTCTTTCCGATCGACATTAGCGAGACTTGCAGGTTGAAAGAATGATCAGCTTGGTGGGTAGGTCCATGGAAGGAAACAGTCCCAAGACAAATGGGTGTGCCATGCTCTCAAAAGCTTGGACAAAGTGTTGATGGAAACCCAAGAAAAGATCCTCTAGAAGAGGGAGGAGGGGATCAATTCTTTCAGTGTTTCTTACACATCTTTATTATATTCATTTGATCCATCTGGTTATTCCTTTCCTGTTATAGTGGCTTTCAGTGTGCTGTCAATCCTACTTTAGACTGTAGTCCTCCGGTTGGTGGAGTTATTTAAGATTGCCTTTGCTGCTGCTGCCTTCTTTTGGAGTCATGCATAGGGTGATAGAAAGTGTAAGATTTCCTGATTTGAACCACCTTCGAGTTATCTTGTTGCATCTTTCCTGTGCAAACCTAAGCATTAGAGGGCCACCTCTTTGCTGCAAGAGTAACATGAAATGAAAGCTGAAGCTGAAAGAGACAGGGGAGTCTTAGTTTAGCACACCAGTCTGGAACACCACCTCAAAAGATTACTGTGGGGACTCAGCAATACTTTAGGTGTCTCAGTTGAGCTGTACTTGAGTGTGTTTGAAGCCACTCATCATGGTGTTCTTCATATCATGATGAGGAAGCAAATGCTGGGTCTTATCTGAATTTTTTACTTGTCTTCTCAGAAAATATTTCTACTTTGTACTTTCTTATCTCAGTTTCTACACTTAAGAAAAATGATGCAATATGGCCTCCTCAGGCTGTGGTACTTCAGCTTAATTCCTTTTGTAGTTGTTGAAGTTCTATTTGTCCTTGTGATATATATATATATATATATCTTAAGTGGTCAAATTCTAATTATACTTATGATGGGGTTTAGTAATGATTGATTGGTGTATTTTTTTTCTTGGTTTCCTTTAATTCTCCCAAACATAATATTATGAATCTGCAGCTTAATGCACTCTACAACTCCATTCAGATCCACTTTTTCTCTTCTTTCTGTTAAGAAAAACATATATATATTTCTAATTTATGAAAATAATCAAGAAACCTTCATAAACAATTGGCTTATACATACATACATACAAATATATATGAATATATATATATCATATTGCTGCTATTTATATATGATTTTAAGTGTTTCAAAATTAAACACTTAAGAGTCTGAAATAAAATATAATCAGATATTTACTTTCACTGATATTAAAATATTAAGTGGAAAATTACTACAAAATGTAATACTAGTGATGACTGGAAGGGTAAATTATTTTGTCAGGCTAAAGAAACCACTAAGAACACTTAAACTACACATCTTGTATTGTATATTATTCTCATCTATTAAAGTGGAAAAAAATTTCAAACAAAATCTTTTAAAGTAAATAATGAGATTTATTTTTGGTCTTCAAAGTAAGTTCTGTCAATAGAATTTTGTGCCATCAAAACACACAGAAAGATATGCCTTCCTCTCCTGCATATACAGTGATTTGCATTTTTTGTAGAAAAATTATTTGTTTAACTTTTATATTTATTTGCTTCAGATTTTCCTTAGAACGAGTGTAATAGTTTTCTTTACTTTCACTTTCGATCGACATCATTCATATAATCCTTTTTACGGTTTTTCTCCGATCTATTCGCTGGATATGTTAAGATTGTTTCCTGGATCTAACTATTGTGTGTTATTTGTACTTTGAGATCTTGAAGAAGATTTCAAGTTTTATGTCTTTTGACTCAGATTGGCATTGCTCAAGTCTAATCTTGCTTAGAATATTGTTCTTGTGTTAACAGTGAAACAGGTTTGATAGCATGTCCTGTCAATTTTGGAAAAGACAACCTTATCTATTGACAACATTAGAATAAAACCTTAAACTTGATGGTTCTGTTGAATGCTTCAAGATTTGGTTGAACAATTCAATCCTTGACTCCTTACTCTTCTCATCCAGAGCAAGAAAAAAGAAAGGAAAAAAATCGAATAAAGAACACCTGACTATGTTTGCTAGGGAAATGTTCTAAATTTCCTCAAGTTCTTTGTTTGTCTTACCGTAGATGTATATGAGTAATTATTATGCAGCAAAAGTCAATTACCAACCTGAAAATTCCACTAAGTTTTGGGTAATTTACAGTGTCTGATCAATAATTCTGCCACATCTGGTAACCTTGACTCTGTCATCCTCCCTTTTTCTTTTATGTTCTTATTCTTTCTTATAATCATAATTGGACACTGAGAGCCTATGTTTTGACCTCTATATAGATAGCACTATCTTTGATTGGATATAAGATATTATTCTGATCAGTGCATCAGATCTTCATGCAAGTCTTTTTCATAAGATATTCAAGTCTATGACACAAAAATGACTCTCACTAAAGCTGAAACCTTGTTCTTAGCTCCTGATATAAGAAGAAATTGGGAAGGTCTATTGCTTCAATAGCTCTTGACCCTTCATTTACTGGTTGTCAATCTGTTAGATCATTTCCCTTCTTCTGAAAGCTATCTCACTATATCAAGTATCAGCTTGAACTATTTGATGGCATTCTCAAGGTGTTCAGAAAACCCTACTTCCAAGACAGCTATGGACCTCTCTGGGTTTCTGCTGTATCCCATGCATTGCCACTTCCCTGTCTCCACTTTGTTGTTCATGTTTTCCATTGTTTGACAACCATAATCCATTAGGGCCTTCTGTCTTGTTTTACTGTCATCCAGCCAACAACTAGCTATACCACCATGGACTTTGTGTTTGAAAGCTTCCTTGTGTTTCTGACTTCCTGACATGCTTTTCCCGATAAGCATAATCGATAGAATTTACCGCGAAGACGCATTTTAGTAAAATTTCTATAAAATTGAGCCAAGAAATTTGTCTAACTAAAAGATCATTTATATGCTCAACATGACTCTCTCTCTCTCTCTCTCTCTCTCTCTCTCTCTCTCTTTCTCTCCATGTGCAAATACATGGGTGATGTGTAGCTATCAACCAGTAGCTTTCACTTTGACCTACAAACAAGGAACCAACTAACACTAAATGATCAAGATTGGATCAGGGAATTGAATGGACTTTAAGAGCATTCTAGTGAGTCTACTCCTCTGCAAGAATCTAATAAGGTAGAAATGTCATATGCAGGGATGAATGCAACTTTCTTACTTCTGGTGTATATAAATGTTTGCATGAATGCATTGTAAAAATGATCCAACCTAGGAATCATGATGTTATGAGAATAAGGTTAATTCAAAATAGAAGTCTGAAAAATGTACATCAACAGTGGAAAATCTCTCAACATTTTATTGTTTGCACAACATTGCAGAAGATCTGGAGAACAGAAAGCTGCATAGAATCTGGCTTAACAAATAAGGGTATAATACCGCGATTTCGAGAGCAAAACCGGTAGCTTCTTCACCGAAACAAAGAAAGAAGAAATTGGAAAAAGCTAAGGCAGATGCCATTCCGGCAATCCATCTGCTGCTACAGTCACTAACATGATTCAACAGTGAATTACTGATAGAGAAAATGACACACGAACTACTACACATGCATGCATGCATGCTTCAGGAATTGCATCTATCAAACTTCAAGAAGATGTACCAAAAAACTGCATGATTCATGTGAAAGCTCCATGGAGGTAACCACACATTCACCATTTTAAATGCTTCTGAAATATCATAAACCCATCCCTAATTGGCTTATTCCTGAGTCTGTTTAATCCAAAAGCTTGGTTATAGACCACTTTTTTGTACTCAATTTAAGATCAAGATGTGTTTGCTACAGCTTTAAGATTGATGACAAAAAGTTTCATGATCATGTTTTGTAGAAAATTCCGAAACAAAGCGAACTTGTTCGATTTTCCGAATTTGACACGGCACAAACTGAATTCAAACCGAATCGGATTGGATTAGTTTAGTTTTCTAGTTGATTTTTAGAACATAATAGAGTTTACTGATACTATATAAATGCAATATATAGCAATTACATATTATGTTATAATTGATGAAACATTATAACTTATGTTTCGAGTAAATTCATGAATAGTAGAATAGCTAATTACTATATTTAATAATATTCAGCTGTAACTGAAATCCAATTCTTTACTTTTTCATATTTGATTCAAACTAATTGACTTAATTATACCAAAGTAAGTAAATTGAACCATTTTTGTGATCAAGTAAGCTTTATATGCTGATAAAATGATACTGTTAAAAAAAGTAAAACCAAAGAATGAATATATATATATTTATATATATAACATATTAATTAAATTAATGTTATTCTTGATTCAGAACATCTCCAAATAGGGTGTCCCTATTTGGGTTAGGACAATCTCAATCATGAGAAAACTATTAGGCCTAATTCTAGGAGTTGAATGCTAGCTATCTTGGGGCCTTCAATAGCAATTAGATCAATCATTGAGTATGGTTCTATCCTTCATACCAAATTAATCTTTCTTTCAAGTCAAGTTGGTATAGTGAGCTTACAACTTTGAAGTGTTTGTGTGCTCTCCTTTTGCATTTGGTTTCTAGCAAAGTTAATTATCCTAAGTCAGATGAAGCTTACCCAATATTAATATTTTCTTAATTAGTTGAACACCTAATTAACCATCACTAAAGTACTTGTATTACTAAATGGAAATGGAAATGGAAATGGAAGGGGAACTTGATTCATTATCATTCTTACAATTTACATGGAACCAATCCATGGCTTGAACTTGACTACTTTTTTCTCTGAAGATAAAGACTAAGCTGTTGTCACAAGAATCACTATGTGAAGTGAGCTTTTGGAAGTCATCAGATGTTGGTGTTATAGAATAATTGAATCCAGATGCTTGATGTCTTGTCATAGGACCACAAAGAGTTGGTCTTCAGCTTTGTTGCCAGCTTCAAGCTTTGCCTCAGCTTCCAAGGAGGGTCACATGCCAGCTTGAAATGAAAGCAAACTGGCCTAAGAACAAGTTAGATGCTAGATAGAATTGAAGTAGAAGTGAAGAAACAAGGATCATAGAGCATAACCTATCTTTTGAGAAAGAGACAAACACCAACATTGACAATCTTGATTTTGAAAGTTGGGACTTGTAGGTTTGATTATTTTAGTTGCAAAATTTTATATAGGATTTATTATTGGTACGTGGATAAGATTCGAGAAATTTATATACATACCTATATTTTTCTAATTGAACGATGATTTATTAGTAAATATTCATGTATGAGAAGAGATCGAAAAAAAATTAAGAGAATAAATATATGATATATTAGGTCTGACTCATAATCTAACATATTTTAATTTTTAGTTTGAATTGATGATAAATTTGATATATTTTAATCTTAATTAATTCGACTCATCCTTATATCATGATCAAGTCTTTCAAGAGTAAACTTATGAGCATATATCACTAAAGAAAACTACCTCTAGAATATATATATTCTTTCATTATCTCACATCTTCTTCATATAAGACTACTGATTTCATAATCCATTAATAAATAAGTACTTGTTCAAATAATTTACTTAAGAAATTTGATGCAGTGGTTTAACCTTTGCCTATATAAAAGATTATCACTAGATCAATGAATGGTTACAAAAGAAAATTCAAACCTTTTCTACTGCTTTTCTACTCATCACCTCAAACTTGTATATCTCTATTTCTAACTATCCTAACTAGGAGAACACACCACCCAAAATAAATCAGTTCTCACCTATTTGTATCCTACCCTTCAACATTATGTGATTGGAGTCAAGCTACATCATCCTATCATATCATATCACACAACAAGTGCACTAAATCCCAATGATTGAGGACACCTTTCAAGGTACTAAGAAAAGATGTGTGCTGTAAGTGTTGCACATGTGTTGGGTCACCCTAAGTTAGACCCCCTCATGACCACACCCCACTTTGGATACATAGAGTTCAGTCCCTTCCTTTGAAAGCCATTTAGATTGATTCAACTCCATGAGCTTGGCACATCATTCACCATCTACAGACCCTTTTGTTCTAATCACTAAATATTAGAGGTTTACTTGGTGGATTATACATAAGAAAAATTGAAGAGATATGAGTTGGATTTGGGGAACTCCTAATTAGCTAATTCAAATCTTCCATTAAGCCTTAACTACTCCCTTTTGGGCTCCTCCTAAGTTGATCCTATTGAAGAATTGAGCTACAATAATAATAATACATTCTGAATTATTATAATTTTTGCAAGATCCATGATTTTTGTACTCGGATAAATGATTATTTAAATTATTTTCTATGACAAAACATATGTAGAATTAGCTAACAACAAGAAGTTGTCCATTGAAAGTTTTTTTCTATTAAGATGTAAACATAATTCTTGAATTTCTAGGCCATATTATTCAATTATAAATCAACTTTATGTTTTAATATTTTCTTTTTAACTTGTTGTTGGTGATGTAAAATATGACAAATATATTGATAAAAGCTGATCTTTTTCTGTTCTTCACATATTTAACAAGTTTTTTTTTCTCTCTCATTAATTCTTGACTTTGGAAATTTTGTAGATTGCTGCTTGATGAAATTATTCCCACAAATTTGGCTCTTTAGTCATACAATAATTATATAGCCAAAGTATGAGTTGATTCCCTACAACTAGTTTTTTTTGTGGAGGATAATTTCTTTGGGCCATTTGTAGATCCAATAGTACTGTTTCAGAGTATAAATTCCATCTTTGCTGTACCTAAAAATTCTCATCTCAAGAACTAAAAAAAAAACACTTAAAAAAAAAGAAGAAAAACTTCTTCAATTAGTTTCCTTTTTTTTTTTTTGGTTAAGCAAGAACCATGAAGTAGTTCATGAAACACCCATTAAATGGAAGGAAAAAAAAGGCATTCAGCTTGTTGTTTTAAGGAATTAGAGGTTGATGAAGGCTTAGACATAGAATAAGGGGATAGAATGGCAAAAGAAATCTGTGTTATTTATTCAAATATTGTTTTGTTTGCTTAAATCTACCAATCAAGTGGGAATAACAAGTAATATTCACCATCATTTTTTCGGAATGATCAAAGGAAAAAATACATTACTTTTATATGTTAATGATTCGATATCGGTTTCAACAATCAAGGAAGAACTTCATAGTTTCATTATTAGCAATTGGACAAGTCCATGAATATTGAGTATGAATATTATGTAATTTAAACCATGCATGAATTCAAATCAGATTTGTTTTTCTTTTTTGTAGATTTGATGAGCTAAACAAAAATATTTTTAATACACTCTAAAACTGGAAGGACAACATTCAGTACCAAAAGGTGATTCCTAGCTAACAAAATAATAAAATAATTGCCTCATCATCCTCAAAAAGGAAACATGAAGAACATGAAACATCATTCTTCTTTCTTTTGAGAAGAGATAAGCCACATGAACACCACTTCCCACACCTCAGAGACATGTGCAACTGGCAGAAATCTTCATTAAGTTCTGAACCTGAAACATGCACACACCCATCCACTGTCTGATCCATTCCTCCTTTGCTCTTTCTTTTGGTGAGACACCACTCCAACTTGGAACACCTTCCTTCCCACAGTTCAAATGATCATTCTTTGTCCTCCAGAATAGGAGAAGATGGGCTGTGTTCTATATTGAAAAGAATTAGATGTAATGTAATTATGAGAATCATGCATGCAAAAGAAAAAAAAAAAGCAGCTTTGTCGAAATAGTAGAAAAGTGTGAGCTTCCAGTAGGTCCAAGTGCTATAATATGATAGATAATAAGGTCTTAATACAAGTATAGAACCTTTGACAACAACAATCTTCATCTTCTTTGGTGTACAAATGGAGTCAAGTGAAACTTAAATCAGTACTCTCAATCAATTTTCAACTTGTTTCCATAACAATTAAGAATGATTTCTATGCTGCAATATTTATAAGTATATAAATTCATATTATTTTCATCCTTTTGGTTATTAATTTGGTTCAATTCAACTCAAACCGATCAAAAATGAACTAATAAAAGACTGACAATATTGAAATATAAAAAAGTAAGATCGGCGTGCAGTAATAATTCAAAATAAGAGATATATTATCGTAAAAAATTAAAATCATCCCTATGCTTAAGTGCTCACAAATCAATCGGAGTTATTAACATATCTTTTATCTTTGCCATGCTAATAAAATGCTTTGTTTAGTATTTATGTGATCACATATGTTTGCTCATTAATAATATATTTTTTTATATAAATATTGTTAACGGGATATATATGACTTATACAAAACCAACTAAGTATCCAGAAATAGATAATTTGTAATGAGGGGCTCTGAAATCTATGATTCATGTGAATCACAAATAATGAACAAAGGACTTGCCTCACTCAAAAGGACACCAATGTTTGATGTAAAGTGGCATGCAGTGAGTCCCCCCAAGTCCTCTAATATGAACTGCTGCAATGATGATAAAAGGAGGAGGTAGCAAGCCAACCCCGCCATGCTCAACACTGATACCTTTTCTTCTTTTCTTATGGTCCAAATGCTCCCATTTCCTTCTTTTTCTTATGTTCTTTGCAGTGATTCAAATCTCTTTGGATGGAGCAGTAGCTGTCAGCATCACCAGGAAACTGGTGTATGTATAATAATGGAGTAGTATCCTCCATTGATCCTTCCTGTTTTCTGCAGCTTTGTAGAGGTTGTAGACCAACCAAAATGAATCCCCATTTGAACCCAAGCCTTCCTTCCTCCTCTGCTTTCTTGCTAGTCTCAAGCTAAAAGAATACTTTAATGTTTTTAGATTCCTTCATCATCTCCATTTTGAAGTTGCTAGTTAATTTAGTTGGTAACAATGAGGTACCAAAACTATAGAGTAGAGAGTAACAATGAGGTTGATTTATAATTGATAAACTAATTTTCATCGATCCAATATATATTTAGTAGTTGTTAATGAGTAATATAATATTAATGATCTAAATTTTAATCCAATACTAGTTTATTTATGACGTCCGAATCATATCGTTCGATTTAAAAAAATAAACTTAGTATAATTTTATAAAAGATTAATACATGTCGATGAAGAGATTAATTCATTCAATATAATTTTATAAAATAAAAAATTATTATTTGACATCGAATATCGACTATTGTATTGATAAATATTTGCAACCATTTATAACAAATTTAAGTAAAATATATATAAACCTTCAAAAAATAATATTTTCTGGGCTATGAATATCCATTCAAAATATTATTAATATCAACTCATTTGAATTATATATATATATATATATCCGTAACTAATTTTTGAAGGATATAAATATCAAATAAAGTTTCAATTAAGTTAGAAATAATGACAGCTGATGGAATTTTTTTGGGTTTTGGAGGATAAATAAAATAAATTTAAATTTAGAGGGGTAAATAGTAAAATAATTGACTTCGGAGGGGTAAATATGAAATTATGCCTTGATAATTTGAATTCGGACAGGAAGCCTCCGTTCCGTACGCCTCACCGCCTGCCTTTCCGTTACAATCCCTCTCACTCTCTCTCTCTCTCCCTAACCGAGCTTTGATCTGCTACATTCTGTCCCACTCGCTCACGTTCCCTTCGCCATTCCGTCTCTCCTCAACCAACATCTACTCTGCCTCCTTTTAGCCCTTCCCCCTTCCCCACCCCATCAAGAAGAAGCGAGCAAGGAAGAAGAAGAAGAACAGCCAGAAGAGGGATACCGGTAAGAATCAAATCGATGGCCGGCTTTGAAGGCGTCGTCGTCTCCGATCCCTCGCTCCACAACCAGTTCACCCAGGTCGAGCTCCGCTCCCTCAAATCCCAGGTATACTATTCTAGCCATACCGCTTCTTCTACTTCGGATCATTTCTTGCCTCCTTCTCCTTCTCATCATTCTGCTTCCGTTTTCTCCGATAACAGTTCGTGTCCATGCGAACTAGTAGTGGCGGTGGCGACGGAGGGCCGCTTACTGTTCGGGATCTCTCCGTCGCCATGTCGAAGCTCAAGATCGCCGGCGACGGCCTCTCCGAGGACGAGAGGGCTGCCTTCTTGGAAGAGTCCTTCCCTGATCTCGACCACCAAGTCGACTTCGAGCTCTTCCTTCGGGTCCGGGAAAAACACTCTTCTTCGTTGGCTGAACCTTTGGCGACTTGGGGGTTCTTAGATTTTTTATTTGTTTGTTTATTCTGAAGGTGTATTTGAAAATGCAAGGGAGGGTTGGAGCGAAGAACTCGTCCTCGGCCTTCCTCAAGGCCGCCACCACTACTCTGCTCCACACCATCAGCGAGTCCGAGAAGTCCTCCTACGTCTCCCACATCAATAGCTACCTTGGCGAGGACCCCTTCCTCAAGAAGTACCTCCCTATCGATCCGATGACCAACGACCTGTTCGAGATCTCCAAGGACGGTGTTCTCCTCTGGTGATCCTCGGACCTCTCCCTGTTATCTTATCCTTGGTGGAGTCCGTTGATTGGGAAGGAATGTTGATGTTTGGTTTTGCATGTGAAGTAAACTCATCAACATAGCTGCTCCGGGGACCATCGACGAGCGGGCGATCAACACGAAGAGAGTGCTGAACCCATGGGAGAAGAACGAGAACCATACGCTGTGCCTTCACTCGGCCAAGGCCATTGGCTGTACTCTCGTTAATATTGGGACACAGGACTTAGCTGAAGGGAGGGTGAGTTTATATTACTCGCCACTGCTTCTGGTCTAATTCAGCCTTGGAATTGTCGAGCTCCTAGGAATGTGCTGCAGAGCTTCTTGGTCTTGTTAAGTATGAGTAATGTTTTCAAAAGTACAATTTTGTGTCCCTTTCCCTGTATTTAGTTAATTCTCTACTTGCTACTTGTCTAATTCAAGGACTCCTTGATTAATTTGAGGGTGTAGCTTGTCATTGTTCTCCTACAGTTTGCCCAGAACCAAGAGTCTTTTATGTCGCATATGTTGCAAATAGGAGGATCTGCCCTCAGAAACTGATTAGTACCATGTTTAAGTTGCCTATGTGTTACTTTAAGATATGCTCAGTTTTGGCTATCGGATTGGGACATTTGTCTTTAATGCCTTAACTGCTGTCTTGATCCATTTGCCTTCCTGATTATGTCACTTCTCATTAGCTGTTGGATCTTATATCTCATAATCATTTATCCACATTTGATCATACCTGATATCTTTATTGATATTATGATACTATGCCTCACTATGTTGCACTAGATAAATCAATTCTGATAATGTTCAATTGGATATTGATGTTACTACTTACATGATATTATCCTCCAACTGTGAATAGTAACATTTTGAGTATCTAAACTATCTCGTGATGTAAGAAAATTGCAACCCAACTTACACTGTATAACATAGTTATAGTTTTGTTTTCTCAAACTTCTACCGTTCCTTTTGTTTGGAAAAGTTTCTGTAAACCAAGCACTTACTGTTGATTTATGCTTGCAGCCTCACCTTGTACTTGGACTAATATCTCAAATTATCAAGGTAAGTTCTTTTAATTTTGTGCAATGCAGTCTTAAACTTTATTATCTTTCTTTCTTCTTGAACATATGAAAATCGTTTACTATCGCAGCTAAAAAACAGTTACTGTTGAGATTTCTCCAAAAATTATTCTTGGATAATGATGTTAACCTCTGTTTCTGAAAATGCTGCCATCAGATTCAACTGCTAGCAGATGTAAACCTGAAGAAAACTCCTCAGCTTGTAGAGTTAATTGGTGATAGCAAGGTCCGTGATGTTTCTTGTTGTTGTAGCTATTTTATCTTAAAAATAGTCAGGGGTTTGTAAGTTTTGCATAGTAAAGTATGTTGAGTAAACTACCCTTGATTCATTTGGATCTACAGGACGTTGAAGAGCTGATGAGTCTGTCACCAGAGAAGATTTTGCTTAGGTGGATGAACTTTCAATTAAAGAAAGGTGGCTTCAGGAGATTGATAACCAACTTCTCATCAGATGTGAAGGTAAAACCAATTCAAAAACCTTTTATGGCCTCTTTAGTCTATCAAAGACTCTTCCTCTTATTCATTTCTCTATCTATTTATCAACCAACCCTGCCATCTTCTCTCTTTACGTTTTCCTTCCTCAGAGACTCTGAATAATCCCTGCCACCTAAATGAAGAAAAGGATTTATGTATTCCAAATGTTGTGTTATGAAAAATGACGTAAATTCTTAACTTGTTATCAGAAAATTGTAGGATTCACTTACCAATTATAAATTCCAAGAAAATCTCTTTATCAAATTTTTCCCTCTATAATCTTTTTATAAGTGCTCCTTTAACCAAAGTTCCATCCCAGTAACTTTATTATATGATGTGGCATTCCCACGACATGCAGTGTGGAGAGATCAGGTAGGTGTGATCTCACCACTTGTAGATGGAACTTTGGGGCATGTAGTTGAACTCAATCTCAAAGCTTTCATCTTTCCTTTTCCCATTTCTTTTTCTTTAATCTCGTTTTAATTTTATTTTCCATAACTTAATGCAATTATCTTTGGAGACGTAAGATTAAGTATTGACATTGGTTTTATGGTAGCATTCTGACAGTAATAGCTAATTCATCAGTGACATTCCCCACTGCAGGATGGGGAGGCTTATGCTTGTTTGCTAAATGTTTTGGCTCCAGAACATAGTAGGAAGCCTTACCCAAGTACTGTGAAGGATCTTCTTGAAAGAGCAAAATTAGTTCTTGAGCATGCAGATAGGATGGGTTGCAAAAGATATCTGACTCCAAAGGACATTGTTGAAGGTTCACCAAATCTTAACCTTGCCTTTGTTGCCCATATTTTTCAGAAAAGGTGAGGGTAATTGGCCTAATTAATTTAGAGAATGGGTGAAGATGGTTACTAGCATGCTTAGCTTATCATTTTCATAGCATTCACATTTAGTAAAAATTTGCAGTTACATGGTTTACGTCCTTCTCTTGGAAGATAAATTGCATCTAAACCTATTCTAATTTATGTTTATACTTTCACATGTGTTTCTATTACACCAATTTACCTGAAAAATAATCGACGGTGGTGACCTCCACTATTCATAGGATAAGACTGGCCTAGAGATAAAGGGAATGCTATCTTCTTGTAAGCATTATGTGTAGATAAATAAAGAATGCGTTTGCATTATTTTTTATTGTTTCTTTCAGATTTGTAATAAGATGGGATGCCTTAGGGAGTGAAACTTCACCTTATGCATTGTTCTTTTTTGTTGGCAACATAGATTTACAAAGCTCACATTATTTCAGAATCAGCAATAACATATATTTTGTCCAAGTATTTGCCTATACATATCAATTCTGGGTGTTAACGTAATTCTGTATGAGTTTATTTTCTTTTACATGTACTATATATGGCAGATCTTTGACCTATAAGCCATACAAAAAATACATATATTTTATCACCATTTATTAAGAGCTATATCTTACTCATTATCTGCAGGAATGGCCTATCATCACAGATGAAACAGATCACATTTCTTGAAGCAAATTCTGATGATCCACAAGTTTCAAGGGAGGAAAGAGCATTTCGGTTATGGATCAATAGTCTTGGAATCCCAACATATATAAATAATGTATTTGAAGATCTTAGAACAGGGTAAACTGTTTATGGATCTTATGCTTTCTGTACTAGTTTATGCCTATCACTGTTAGGATAATTGGAGCTGGTATTTCAACTGATATATTACTTTAAACTTGCAGATGGGTCCTTCTAGAGGCCCTTGACAAAGTTGCTCCAGGTATAGTTTGTTGGAAGTCTGCAAACAAACCTCCTATTAAAATGCCATTCAAAAAAGTAGAGAACTGCAATCAAGTTGTCAAGATTGGGAAACAATTGAAATTTTCCCTGGTTAACATTGCTGGAAATGATATTGTGCAAGGGAACAAGAAACTCATATTGGGTAAGCATTAGAATATTTACAATCCCATTAGCAGTTTTCCTAAGAATTAAAATATCTGATCCTTAAATTTGGGCAAAGCATATCATGTTAGTTATTTATAGCAGAGCTCAGTAGTAGAACAGCTAGCATTAAAAGGCTTTCCTTTAGACTATTGGCAGCTAGGCTATATCTTTGTGATTTAAAGTTCTAATAAATCTATTTATATTTTTGTTTAAGCTTTTCTGTGGCAATTGATGAGATACAACATTCTCCAACTTTTGAAAAATTTGAGATTCCATTCTCGTGAAAAGGAGATAAAAGACGTTGATATATTGAATTGGGCTAATGATAGAGTAAAGAATTCTGGAAGGCATTCACGTATGGACAGCTTTAAGGTACTATATTTTCCTAATCACAAAGCTTTGTGGATGTACATTGTACTTGTTCTGGATCCTAACATTCTGGTTTAATGTGAAGTGGAATCAGAGAAGCTTATGTAACTTTTAACTAATAAAGCTCTATTTTCGCTGGTTATGGTTTTATTAGAAACTCATTATTCTATAAATTATAATTGATGTGCTTTTTCTTCTTGACTTGGTTATATTTTTGTACTCTTATGTGTACTAGGAAAAGGCTTTTATATGTTTATGGTTTTCTATTTTTCTTAAGTTCCAGTAACTATTCAACGTATACGATGTAGTTAGTCCAGTTATATGCAGTACTGTATGTTTAATTACACAATTGTGTGTTATGGCTCTTAATGTTGCAATCTGCAATTAGCAGAATGGAAAAAAATATTAAACAAAATTTTATTTTACTTACTAATGTGATTACTTATTTTGTTTCTTGTAGTTTCTTGTAGAATTTTAACACAGATCATCAAATGTTGTCACAAAGAGATATCTCAGCCAAATTTAATATCATTTATTTTACCAATTTACAGGATAGAAGTCTTTCAAGTGGAATTTTTTTCCTTGACTTGCTGAGTGCTGTTGAACCTCGAGTTGTGAATTGGAGCCTTGTAACTAAAGGAGAGAGAGGTAATTCAAATCTTTATGTACAAACAAAAATGATTTCTCAGTTTTCTTGTTTTATTTATCATCTCTGTTATTCTCTATAGTTATATTTGTGCAGCATGCACATAATCTTTTCTAAGTTTTCTTTGGAAAGGAGACATAGATGCACTTGTTAGGTTGGATGAGTCAATTTGAATTAGGGAAGCAGGAGGTAGTGGGAGACATAGTTGCACTTGTGGTAGATTTAGAATTTGATTATCAGTTTTGTTTTGCATGTGGTTTGTCATTATCTTATCGAGTTATTATTGTTATTCCATCTAGTAAAGCTGATTGGTATGACCCTCTGACTGGCCCATGTTGATTTCCAGAACATTATTCTCGGTCTTTCCTATGTGGATGCCAAACAAACTGAACCAGTCAATCAAGCTGCAAATAGTTCTAAACTAAAAGACAAACATATCATATTGCATAGCTTTATATAATTTAGGATGAGTTGGTATTTCGACTGCGATGCATCCATGTTTCTGTTCAAATTGCTAAGAAATTTACCAAAAAATTGGAACTTGATACTAATGTTCTAGTCAAGGAAAGCAGATATTATCTTCAGGTATTGTTTCTTTTATTCAGCAATTTTATTAATATGCATTTCATTTTAAGAGGTAATGTAATTTTACAAATCAAAATTACCTTTTACTTTCTCTTTTGAAAATTTAATGTCTAATATGTGGAACAAATGCAGATGAAGAAAAGAAAATGAATGCATCTTATATTATCTCGGTCGCAAGGAAGCTTGGTTGCTCTGTGTTTTTGCTTCCAGAAGACATACTGGAGGTAACTTGATAAAGTGGATAAAAATGAAACCAACCTACAATCAGATGATTTTTTTCTCCACCTACTGATAACATCGTTCCTTATCCTCTATGATTTACTTTCCATCAGGTGAATCAAAAGATGATGCTTACTCTGACAGCTAGCATCATGTACTGGTGCTTGAAGAGACCAATCACAGAGGACAGAACTGCATCCTCGGATGGTGAAAACGGGAGTTCATCTGAAACCACCTCGACCTCAGCTTTAGATGACACTGCATCAGAGTCTTCTTTAGATGATAGTGGAGGCAGATGATTCTGAATTGGCCACACCTCATATTCTAACAATATCATCTGACCAGAATCTTCTTTTCTTTTCTTTCTTGCTCCTCCACCATGCCACTAAAATGTTTGATGCAGCAGTGGAAGCAAGCTTGCTTTTTCGCTTAAAGAGCTGGGTTTGTATGCTTTGTGTTGCTCGTTAAATGATATGTGATGACGTTTATTTCTGGATGGTGTGGTTGTTGTATATACTACTAACCCAAAACTCAGTTGTTGTTACCTTTACATCCTTTTGAGGTGGCGAAATCATTTTTAATCTTCGCATATTTCTAATCTTCACATTTCATATGCACCTGATGAACCATTGGATTAGTATGTATCATTCGTTATATATTGTTTCGAGTGTAACATACGATTATGATACCAGATTTATGCTAGCTTAACTTACATGACATGAGGTTTATAGTAGTATAAAAAGAATTTAGAGGTTTTGACTTGATATGCACTCATCGGATTCATTTTGAAGTGGTATATTCACTCCCAATTGGATTGGATATCTTTCGATGTAGACTTGAATTGGATATCAGCGGGCGTCACGATTGGAAATCTCGTGGTTGAGATTCGTGCTTGCCCTCGGGGGGGGGGGGGGGGGGGGGGGGGGGAGTGAAAGAGCCGCGTGGTATGAAAGAGAGCGATGGGCCCCGAGATTGACGTAGCACCGGTATAAGGTGAACACGTCGCCAGATGGACCCACCATTTTAATAATAAAAAATAAAAAAGAATAGTTTCCTTCGCTTCGGCAGAACAAAAACCAAACGGGTGGAGGGGCCCGCTGCCGCCTGTAATCTCCCGCGTGCATGTCGCCGCCTGCATCTCCGACTGCATCCCCTCCCACCCTCTCTCTTCTTCGTGGCCTCCCATGTGCCTCTCCTCCGTCTCCTTTCCACCCATTCCTACCGAAGGAGAAGAAAACAGTCAAGTGGCGCACTAATAACAACCAACAATCGATGATCCGATGATCATATAGATCGCAGCAATCGTGATATTGGTCTTTGTTTCCTTTCTTCTTCTCTGTTCTTGATTGATGGACGAGAGGAAGAAGGAGGAGGAGGAGGAGGCGGAGGCTGAGGCCGCGGGCCGGAGCAGCGCGCCGCAGCGGAAGGGCAAATCCTACAGTCAGCCCCTCAGCCGCGACGCCGTCCTCGGCACTTCTGCGCGCCGCAAGCACAGCCTCGACGACGACACCCTTTCCTCTCCCTCCGATAACGCCGCCGCGGCCGCCGCCCCCCGCGCCCTCTCATGCGGCCACTACAACTCCTCCTCTCCTCCTTCCCACCATCACCGCCACAAGCACTCTTCCTCCGTCGAGGAAATCCGGTTCCCCCTCTCCCAGCAGCTGCCCCCTTCCGTCCCCTCCCCACCCCACCACCACCACCAGCATGCCCCCACCGCCCCTGTCTCCTTCGGCAATCCCTTCTCCATCGACTGCCACCGGGGTGGCTCCTCCCTCTCCGACAGCGATGGCTCCCTCACCCTCGAGCGCGTCATGTCCGAGTACGGCGGCACCCCCGGCACTATCCCCGAGTTCATGGGCAACGGCGGGGGCGTCGGCATCTTCCGCGTGCCCCACCGCTCCGCCATGCACCCCGACCGCCCCCCCGCCATCGAGGTGCGCCCGCACCCGCTGCGCGAAACCCAGGCTGGTTCCTTCCTCCGCACCATCGCCTGCACTACCTCTCAGCTCTGGGCGGGCCAGGAGTCGGGCCTTCGAGTGTGGAACCGCAAGGACGCGTTTGAGAGTTTGGGGCCCAGCGTCATGGTGAAGAGGGGCGACGAGAAGACTGCCCCTTTCAATGAGTCTTGCCGCACCTCGCCGACGCTTTGCTTGGTGGCGGACGTTGCCAATGGCTTGATCTGGAGCGGACACAAGGATGGGAAGATTCGGTCATGGAAGATGGACCAGCCGACCAGCGCAAATTCTTCTCTGGATGACGGTGGTGTTGCTTCTGCTATTGGTGGTGTCCCTCCATTTAGAGAAGGCCTTTCCTGGCCGGCACATCAACGATCTCCTGTGCTATCCATGGTTATCACATCTTATGGTAATTACCGTCCAACAACATTAACTTTGCAATTAGTCCTGTCTCTTTTTATGAGATGTGCTAAAGAAACCGATTGCATTTATTACTGTCTTGGTGAGATTTGATATAGGAAGAAAAACATTTGCTTCTATTCTTCCTTCTTTGGTGAAATTAGCCGTCATCTCAATAATTTCTGCAAAGACAATCTTTTTATGAACAACACAAATCTAGGACAGGGAGGATTTTGGAATAGAGAAAAAAAAAAGAAAAATGATATCCATGCAGAACTAGGGCATGGGCACAACTGAAGGTTTCAAGTGGCAGCACCAGTGCCAATTGATGAAGAGCAAAAAGGAGTCATTTTCCTCTTAGAAAGGACCATTGATTTTGTTTGAAACAGCCCATGACTTTTGTCAAGATGTGGTTCACTTATCTTCAGAAGATGTATCATGTGCTAAATTGAATATAACATTGTATCTAAAAACATCAATTTGTTTGTTTGACCCAATAGGCACTATATGATCTGTGATGTTGTTTATATATTATAATCTTATGAGAGAAATTAGATGCATTCCAGTTATTGTTATGCAATGGCATGGTGGTGCTTGCAACAAGTGCATCAGCCTACACTGCCATTGATGTTACATATATTGGTACAAGACACATCATGATCTTTTGCTGATATTTGTAATGAAGTTTTCCAGTACAAATATCAGTACAGAATGATTTAGTGTGTAGGCCAATCATCATGGTCCACAAATTTGACTCACATCGACTTAAAAATTTGAGGCTCAAATCTCTCCTGCTCTTGCTAATTTACAGGTACTATTTGACATGAAGGTGATTTTGACTATTTCTGGGCCACCTCTTGCTCAAATTCTGTCTGTCAGTTTGTGCACTACTTGCATCAGGGCTTTGTCGAGTTAGTCTGCTTAATGTTAAATAGGATTCATGTAGACAAATTTATTGGAACTTGACTGTTCCTTGGCTTTATTGAATGTTCTTTGTGATGATAGAATAATTTGAGCAAAATGTTCAAATCAGCACAGGTCCCATGAGTCCCATCAGACTTTACTATCTCTGCTAGTCTCCAATCTTCCAACCTTTGAGCCATGGTAAAATTTAGTAACTATATGCATGTGTCTGATGCTTGCATTTTTTTTTCTTGAAACTTGTTGATAAAAATATAATCAGTCATTTTGAACTCAAGTTTAACAGTTCCTATTCAGTTTCGTTGTCATTATCATCCATATATAATGTCTTTACTATCAGTGCATGCTGCCAAGCCCCAAGTATCTTTTTATGTTTTTCTGCTTTAAGCTTTTATGCTTCTGCAAAAGTTGGCATTGATCAAGTTGATAAACCCTGGTTCTAAGGTCAAGATTTCAAGAATAGTATGTATGTATAAGCTCATACATTGACTGGCTATTAAGAAGGACTTCATGCTTGGGGTAAAAGTTTCCTCTTCCCCAGGCAAAATGCAGATGAGGATGTTTGGGGAATCAACCAATTCACTAAGAGGTAGAAGCATTCGGCTGACAGCAATAGGTGGAGCATTAGCAAAGAAGCCAGTATTGTGATCTCATACCAGTAGAAGAAAGGGGCTGTTTTTCTGTAAATTCAATGAATCAACATCTAAGACTTTAATCTGCAGTTTGAATGCATTTTAACTACGAACCTTAACTTTATTAGTTGCTGGATAATGGCTAAAATTATCCTCTGGTTGGTCTTCTCCATCTATCTGTTTCTTTGATTTATATTTAATGCTCTATTTCTAAAATGTTAAGAATGATTGTTTAATGCTCTACTTTTCTTCATCGGTTTCAACAAAATGTAGTGCCCGAAATGTTTTTGGAGCTTATTAATTCTGGCATATAATGCTTTTTCAACTCCAGGTGAAATATGGTCAGGTTCTGAGGGCGGAGTCATAAGGGCTTGGCCTTGGGATGCCATTGGAAAGGCCCTTTCTCTTTCTGTGGAAGAAAGACATATGGCTGCTTTGCTAGTTGAGAGGTCATATATTGATCTTAGAAGCCAAGTCACCGTGGGTGGTGTATGCAACTTGCCTGCTGTAGATGTGAAACATATGGTATCTGATAATTGCAGGTCCAAAGTGTGGAGTGCCGGTAGTCTAACCTTTGCATTATGGTATGTTCATTAGTTTTTTTGTGAAATCCCTTAGTGCTGGTCAGTTTTCAGGCTTATTCTGTTAATTTGGATAACCTATTTGTTATCATTCAGGGATTCTCGTACAAGGGATCTTTTGAAAGTGTTTGGTATTGATGGCCAGGTAGTGACTCGGGTTGAGCTACCATCTGCACAAGATCCATACGTTGAGGATGAAATGAAGATAAAATTCGTTTCATCATCAAAGAAGGAAAAGTCACAAGGTTCAGTTAGTTTTTTTCAGCGTTCTCGGAATGCCCTGATGGGAGCAGCTGATGCTGTTCGCAGAGCTGCAGTAAAGGGAACATTCGGAGAAGATAATCGGAGAACAGAAGCCCTAGCTATATCGATGGATGGTATAACCTGGACTGGGTGCACAAATGGATCGGTAATCCTGTGGGATGGAAGTGGGAATAGATTGCAAGAAGTTCAGCATCATTCTTCTTCTGTACAATCCATTTGCACATATGGGCCACGGGTATGGGTAGGCTATGTTAGCGGCAAAGTTCAGGTCATGGATCTGGATGGAAATCTGATTGGAGAGTGGGTTGCACATGGTAGTCCTGTCATAAAAATGGTAGTCGGAGGTGCGTATCTGTTCACACTGGCACATCATGGCGGCGTACGTGGGTGGAATATAAGATCTCCTGGACCTATTGATGATTTGTTGAGAACAGAGTTGGCTAATAGGGAGCAGTCTTATGCAAAATATGAAAACATTAAGATCTTGACTGGAACATGGAATGTTGGACAAGAAAGAGCATCTCATGATTCACTTATAATCTGGTTGGGTGGTGCTGCATCAGAGGTTGGATTAGTTGTTGTTGGATTGCAAGAGGTAGAAATGGGGGCTGGATTCCTGGCAATGGCTGCTGCTAAAGAAACTGTAAGATATTTTTGCACTGATCTATTCTGGCATATGACACCTCACGCCATACCCTACATACCATAAAGCATCATTGATAGTGAAGATTAGAAATTCTTGGTTTATCTATTTTTCTAGATTATTGACATAAGATGAGTGTCTTATTGCTTCTATTTTTAGTAAGATCCATCTTTAGTAGACCATTGAAAGCAAACTGTTGTTCTTAGAAATGATTTTTATTCTTATCACCAATCTATTAATAAGTGCTACAATCTCACATCACTTATTTCAACTAATTTCTGTAGTTTATTGAAATGTGATTGATGAGCTTAACTAAGAGCCAAGATCAAGCATATAGCTATTGAGCACGTCACTTAAATTTTGCATTCTTTGTATCTGTTAAATGAAAATAGAGATTCACTGCACTGGTATGATGCACTACAGTACCTAATGAAAAATTTATTAGCCGTAATAATATCTGCAGAGGAGAAACAAGAGTGTGACCTGTGCTTCACATAACCATTTATTTCTTTGATATAAAATTGTCATATAAACAGTTTTATTGTGGCCAAGGCCTTCATGTATATGTAGACTAGTAGCCAACATTTCCCCAGACCACAATTAGATTCTTGAATCAAGGGCTCGTAACCATGTGCTGTCATTGGAGTCCTTTAGTCACTCTTCACATGCTAACGCAGATATGTACGAGGACTGAGCCAATGTTCTCATTGCAGTAGACACCAACATGTATTAGATGCTGAGAATTGTAAACCATATGAACAAATATTTGTCCACCTGATCAAGAATCACACGTGTGGAAAACTTTGTGGTTTTTTAATATAAAATCTGACTTAGTCTTACCTTGTAGAAGAAAACAACTTGCTAGTATTGAACTTGTCCGTTTCTCATTAAAATTTACTCCCATCCAGTGGAATGAAAATTTAGAAGTCTACTCTTGACTACATGAGCTAAAATAAAAATTGTAGACCTACTTACCAAATGCCCTTCTAATTGACAGCAAAGTCATAATTTGTCTATATTTATCTGGTTAGGAAGAGATCTTAGGTTTCTTCTTATGTTATTAGCTGATTGAGAAAATATGTTCAACCCATTATGCTCTCATATCATGGTTTAGATCTTGGTGGTGATGATAACTTGCATTTCACTCTTGTGATTTGAGGAAAATAAGGTAAGATCTATATGATAATTGAGCATCAAAGGATCTCCTTTTAAGAGTTTAAAAGTTGGTATACTATTATGAACATAAAAATCAGATATCTGAAACAGTTATTTCTCTGATAACCTGGCAAAATTCATCAAGTAATGATCTACAGACATTCTTAATCTAATGGAATATGACCTTTAAACTTAGGTCACTATTGCTATCAAATTTCAAATGCTCATGGTGTTTTAGTGTTCCAGCAGTCAGGTTTCTTTGAAGATCAAGACTTATGTTTGGTACTTTTCAACGATTTTAGGTAGGACTTGAGGGGAGTGCCAATGGGCAATGGTGGTTGGGTACCATTGGCAAGACCTTAGACGAAGGAACATCTTTCCAACGTGTTGGTTCCAGGCAGTTGGCGGGGTTACTAATTGCTGCATGGTGAGCATTAAAATCAGCCATTCTGAAGAAATAGGAAATTTCTTATTTTGGATTAATTGTATGTCTATTTAAATCTTTCTAAGCACATCAATCAGACATCTAGCTTGTCTGTATTTTATCCTATTAGTCCATCATGTATAATATCTCTATTCTATAATTTTCTAGGGCCAGGAAGAGCCTTCGACCATATATTGGTGATGTTGATGCTGCAGCAGTGCCATGTGGGTTTGGGCGTGCAATCGGTAACAAGGTACTCATAGAACCCTTTGCTTTCGGTTCTTATCTTGCATCTTGTTTTAGTTTCTTTTTGGGAATAAGAAAAAGGCATTATTCTACAAAATACATGATTGGCTTGCAAGTACAGAACATACAACACATACATGGGATAAAGATTTTGGTGATACTTTTTTTACTTAAAATTTTCAAAAGACATGCAACTTATATAGCTGCTTCGTCAGCACAAAGCTGTGCTAGAGAGACAAATCATATTTACTGCCAGGTGTTTCTGGAAAAATGATGTAGCAATCTAGTAGTCTAGAATTGTCATCTAAGGTGAAAATTTCTAGATTAAGAGCAAGCTAAGCATGCCTTCTTGAATCTGAAACAAATCTACACTTGATTCATCATATAGTTATCAATTTTACTCGGTCATTTACAATGCTGAAGTCACTTCTGGCCTTATATTTCCCAGAATAATGACTATTTTTCTTTCCACGGTCTTTTATGTGCTAATGTAGTTACAAGCAAAATTGTGTGACGTCTTTTTGCTCAAAAAAGAAATGGAGAATTGTGAAGATCCAGCTAGAATTTCCATTATTTTCATTTCTGTGTTAAAGCTCTTTTTTTTTTCTTTTTTGAAGAGTGTCAAATTGGTCAAAATTTACTAGAATCATGTTAGCATTTCCTTTTCATATCATATCATTATTTCTATTGTTTCAGATGAACTTCTTGAATCAACAAACCTGTTGTAACAATAGAAGACAAATAAAATAACTTATACTTCATTCTAGCTTAATACAGGAATTTTTGAACCATCTTACCTCAATTTTAAGAAGCAGAAAATTCTAGCTTGGATTTTCTTTTGGATTTTGGATAAAAGAAGATAATTTGGTTGTTCAAAAGAGAATGATATTCTTATATATATTATTTTGAAAGTGCACAATAAGTTCACTTCTGAAACATGCACACACACGTGTGTGTGTGTGTGTGTGTGTGTGTGTGTGTGTGTGTGTGTGTGTGTGTGTGTATATATATATATATATATATATATAATGAGTGAGAATATGTGAGGGCTACTCCTTGTCCTCCAAGTTATCCTATTCTCTTTTTTTATCATCCAGTTACACGAGGCGCATCCAGTGCAGTCTTATATCCGATTGTTCCTTAACTTGAACTCTAGTTTTTCATGTCACAAAAGAGCAACTTTACCGTTGTAGTTGTACCAAGGCCCATCCTCTAACTTGCAATCACCTTATGCCAATACCAAATGCTCCCACAGTACACTTCGAAACAAGCAAGATATCAATATGGTCTTGGTTAGTGTTCCCAAATATATATGTATGGTTTATCACTGCATAAAAATAGTCAATCCCAACTGCAAAATATATACACCAGGAAGTGAAGCTGGCTATATGGATTGTTTTCATCTGAAAGTAATTTCTGACTCTTTGTTTGATTAAAATGATCAGATCTGTGTGTTCTATTATTAAATGTAGAAGCAGAAAAAAGTCTGTCATGTACTTATAACTCTAATCAGATTTTGGAAATAGGGGATTTTTTTTTCATTTGGTAGAAGGACTTTTGCCTATGAATTGAATTTTCTTTCTAGCGACCAAATCTATGTGTGAGGAAAACTCATGTGGAGAAAAATCTGTCATGTACCTAGAACTCCAACCAGATTTAGAAATTGATAAATATTTGTTGATTGGGCAAAGGACTTTCACCTATGCATCAATTTTCATTATAGTGGTCAAATCTCTGTGTCAAGAAAACTCACATGGATGTGTGTACTCATTTTACACATTCTTTTAGTTAAAGTAATTATGTAAGTGTGTTGCATTTGAACTTCTTACAGAAATATGCATCAAAACCTAACAACTGATGTGTATTGACTTGATGTATTATGATCATATGATGTATATATGCAATTTGTGCATCAAATTTTATTGTTTCGTCCCAAATAATTTGAAGTGAAGTAGGGCTAAAAGAATAACCGGAAAAAAATGTGTTTATAAAGTTGCTGCAGATCATTTTGTTTGGTTGTTGCTTGTCTATTACTTAATTATGTTGGAAAAGTTGCGCAAAGAGAGATTTAAATGTGGAATTGGATATTATGTGAATCATATTTGTCTCAGTTTGTTTTGATTTAGTGCTTCTACGAGTCATGCTTTATCTTTCCTTCATTATTGGCCATATCTGATAGCTGAGTATCAATTCATCTTTAAGTCCAAATGAAAAGGAAAATTACTCATGGTCTAAGGATTTCATACAGGGTGCTGTAGGTTTGAGGATGAGAGTCTATGATCGGATAATATGTTTTGTGAACTGTCATTTTGCTGCACATCTGGAAGCAGTTAGCAGGCGGAATGCTGACTTTGATCATGTTTATCGAACAATGGCTTTCAGCCGGCCAACCACAGGACTTCATGGAGCCGCAGGTTTGCAATTCGCATCTCTAAGCACATGGTGGGAATATGACATTAGCATGGATATGGAACACATTTATCTGTGTGCCAATACAATATTTGCAGCTTCATTTTAATACGTGTGTTTTATATCTGTTGTGCAGCTGGTCCTACGTCTATTCAGTTGAACCGTGGGGTAAATGTATGTAATAAATCTTATTACTTTAAAATCAGTTGTATTAGGTAACTCTTTCAGTCTTTATTTGTTGATGCAGTTAAGTGCATATCAAATATAACTACTTTATGGCATTGGCAGGTTACAGGATTTCAACCTGATGATGGGAGACCTGAGCTGTCCGAAGCTGACATGGTCGTTTTTCTTGGTGATTTTAATTATCGGCTTCATAGTATCACTTATGATGAAGCCAGGGACATGGTTTCTCAGAGATGCTTTGATTGGCTAAGAGAAAAGGATCAGCTCCGAGCAGAAATGAAAGCAGGTAAAGTCTTCCAAGGAATGCGTGAAGGGCAAATTAAATTTCCTCCAACGTACAAGTTCGAAAGGCACCAACCGGGCTTATCAGGTATGCTTGTAACATAATTAATTTTGTGTAGATCAGTTTTTCTGGATGAGAATGTGAAGGTTAATTATTAAATAATTTTAGGTAAGAGTATATCTTATACCCACGAAGATATGATGTGATGAGTGGTTGTTTATTGTTCGGTTGGCAAGCTACTTGGCTTTAAATTTTACCATTGTTGTTTCTTATGATATTCAATGAAGATAAGTTGTTAATTGCTTTCTTAGGATATGATTCCAGTGAAAAGAAGCGAATTCCTGCTTGGTGTGACAGAGTATTGTATCGTGATAGCCGCTCAATTTCGGTGGCCGAATGCTCATTAGAGTGCCCTGTAGTTTCATCAATCACACTGTAAAATTCTGTTTGAAGTAATATTTTGCAGAATCAAAAGCAACAATGTTTGTCAATAATGAACATGGCATCTTATCTTACTAGGTATGAAGCATGTATGGATGTTACTGATAGTGATCACAAGCCTGTGAGATGCATATTCTCTGTGGAAATTGCACATGCAGATGAATTGATAAGGAGGGAAGTATGGGGACGAATAGCAATGTCTCCTGGGAAAATAAGGTCCTCTATTGAAGAATCTCGTGCTATTCCTGACTTTATTGTCGGCACAAATGACATCATCCTGAAAAACCAAGAGATTGGCACCCTTCGCATCACAAACAAGTCTGAGAAGTACAAAGCTATCTTCCAAATTATTTGCGAAGGCGAGTACATCATTCAGGGGGATGAAAATTCATCTAAGCTATGTGCTAGATGCTCCTTTGGCTTTCCTAACTGGCTTGAGGTACATTCCGGCTTCCTAATTTATAACTGACAAATAAATAATTTCATATCATGTTTTTTTTGTGACATTTATTTTTCCTCTCACTATGCAGTATCCTAGATTAGTAATTTAGTAGCTGTGCGTTAATACTGATACATTGTTAGACTGCTTCTGTAATTTGTCTAATGGATAAAAGAAGTTGGATATCACTGATATTTTGGTTGCCCCCCAGTGTTCTCGATTTGGAGAACTCGGGGAAAGACAGTTTTGTTAGGATGTGAGATTGATTTAAGATTATTGTTTTCTCAAATCAACAAGTTCATTTGCCGCATTGCACTGCTATCTTTATTTTTTTGTAGCATTTATTTGTTTCCTAAACTAAATGTGTTATTCTGCATGATGGGATCTGTGATTCTTTTAATGAATTTTGAACTGTGAGACTTTGTCATTATGTAAGTTATTTAAAACAGCACATGATGTTTATATAAGTGTGGTATATATATAGGGATGCCACTAAATCCGCTGTAGCCTCATCTGATTTGAGATCCAATTTGGTCAGAATTAGGGATGAATTGAGTTTCTCACCCAATGAACTGAGTGGTGACCTGATCCAATAATGACCATATACAGACAGTAAGCAGCCTATGCATGATGCTCCCACCAATCTGAGATATATGGAGGATTAATAAATGCAACTTAACTCTACAAGCTGAGAGATTTGTCTCCAAAACTTGAACCCTGGTAGCCTAAATCAAAAAGGAAATCCCTTATCATGGTGCCGATATATTAGAAGTTCAAATTATGATAGATGCAATGCGTTATAACAGTTATCCAAAAAAATTCAATCTGGCACGCTCAAATTTCTAAATGCACTTTCATATTCTCCAAGTACTTGATTAGCAAAGTCTGTACTTTTTCTTTGGGGAACTATGCCACAAGGGGATCGTAAAAGAATCATTGATCTTTCCAATATTAGGTCGTCTCTGTCAGACTATTATAGTACTTAGACATTCTTGTCTTGCCATCATTTACTAAACTTCTGCTAGATCAGCATCTATGTTGGTTTTGCCTGTGCGTGACATCAGGCATCTTTCATCTTGCTCTCTGTCTCTATTTTTCTCTATTTAGGTTCAACCAGCAATCGGCATACTCAAACCTGGACAAACGATAGATGTTGCTGTGCATCATGAAGATGTCCTCACCCAGGAACAATCTGTTGATGGAGTCCCACAGAATTGGTGGACTGAAAATACCAGGGACAAAGAAGTGGAACTATCAGTGAATATCACAGGCACTGGTTCAACCAGGCACAATAGTCACAGGGTCCATGTTCGTCACTCGTTCTCATTCAGGTCTGACTCTGGTGATAGAAGAGGTACTTCGAGAAGAAGTCAACCAAGCAATCAACAAAGATCCGATGTCAGAGACTAGCAGTTACCCAGAGGAGTTATGAGATGTCCATGAGATTGCACATGAAAGATAAGATGAACGTTGCCTACCTATCGGAAAATAACGTTATGGTCAAGAAAACAAATTTTGCTTCTTTCGGTACATCCTCCACCTGCACAGCTCAAAATACATGTTCCTCGGAGAGAAAGCCCAAATCAGTTCTTTCCGGCAATCCGACGGTCTTACAAATGTACTTAAATTAGAGGATTTTTCTTTTTCATGTGGGTCTTGTAGACATAGCATTATGCATCTAAAGTTACATTCACCTAGATTTGTGAATTAGGTCGACACGGCATAGTTTCGTAGCCCTTTCTCATGCTAATTAGCTGAGTGTACCATTGTTTGAGTTGTTCACCTGTAAGAAGAACATGGTGTTCTGTGAACATGTGAATGGTACTATGGTTTCCTGCAATGGCATTGATCCATAATTGTCACACCATACTTGCGATTTAGTATGTATATTTTCGGTCAATCCAATCTTGTGCTTACAATCTGTATACTGCTTAGGACTGTATAGTGATCTGCCATGGTCAACAAAGATTCTAAAGTTGAGGACAAATTACATCAAGCTTCGAACTATGTCATGCCTGAGATTAGCTCAGCTTAATGATCAGCACACACAAGGAAACAAGTGGATAGCTGCCATATCTATTGCGGCTTATGTTGCTTGGATTCCTCGTGATTGAAGATTCATCGACAGATCGAACTGCACTGCTGCAGCAAACAACTTGTTATTGTCCTCCAACAAATAGTTCAGAACACAGCTAGAAAGAAACAAAATTCCCATCATGCTATTTCAATCATTTGATTCTGCTGCCGTTTTCCTCACAGAAAAACAGGAAATGCATTTGTTGAGGTTCACAATGTCATTTTCCTAAAGAACACAAAGGAAAAGACAAAAAATAATAATAATAATTTTTTTTTGTCTAGTAATTATTATAATTATTCTTCGACCCAAGATCCTAAATCTCATCCTCAAATCGGTCTCATACGATATCAGATTCGTATTATCGAATGGTGCATCGACGGTATAATGATCGATGCCGTCGCATATGATCGTATCTAAAGCTTAAGTTGTTAAAAAATATACGATCTATATATTTATATTCCCGACAAAAGATGAATATGCTAATCAAATTTAATGAATGTTTTTTCCAAAAAATCAAAAAGAAGATTTGAATTACTCCAAAAAAAACTAAAAAAATGCAAAGAGAAAAAGAAGTAGGATACCATCGATCACCTCCTTTTCAGCACTCGCAAGCAGATATCTACTACAGCAATAGCTTCTGTACTTGTACTACACCTAAAGCTAAAATGAAGTCATGCAATCAAAGCATTAAATAGTGGCAGCTTCTGCCAAAGCTCACAAGAACGGTATACTACAGTAGCTGCAGCTTTAGCTTCGTTAGCACTGAGTGGAGAACTGCACACGATAGACTCTGCACATAGCTGCAGATAGATACCTCCTCGCTGGAGGGTACGGCACAAAGAGACAGTGATTGATTAGCTTCCTCGATTGCTTTGCTCTACCACTAATTAATTACATGCGTTGTGTATTGTCAACTGTGCAAGGAGTTTAGAGAGAGATTATAATCCAGCTTATGACCACCACAAATAATAAAATAAAAATGTTTGGTTCTTCTTCTTCTACTTCTTCTTCTTCAGTAATCATCATAAATGCTAATCCACAAAATAAAAAAAGCTCATAGATCCAAATTCTCTGTGAAATCAAAGCAAATGGTGCCTTTTTTTATTTTCTCTGGCCTCTCATGGCATTAATTATCAGCATCACAGTGACATCAAGTCTGAAATCCATGCATCAACATTTTCTGAGGAGCAGCAGGAACGGATGCTGACGAAGAGAAAGAGGAAGAGGAGGAAGAAGAGACAACAGCAGAGGACAGGGCAACAAATTTTGGATCTTGAGACGACAGCGATACGCAAAGGGAATTATTGATGGGCAGCTTGGTAAATGGCGAAGCACGCACAGGGGTGGTGGGTGGGGGACCTCTCGCTGAGCTTTGCTGAAGGCGTCGCTGCAAGGGGGGGCATGAAGTCTTCCGCAAGAAGACAGTCTCACCCTACCATCACGCATCCTTATATGTTTTCAGCGCCTCGTCCCGTGTCCTCCACCTCTCATTTCCCATCGCAGCAGCAGTAGCAGCAGCAGCTCTATGGCCTCCCGAAACCCCACCTGCAGCACCTTCATCCTCTTCTTCTTCGTCTCCGCCACTCTCGTCTGCGCTCTTCGCCGACCAGGTCGCCACTCGTATCACCGCTCTTCTGCCGGCTTCCCATAACCTTCGATGCAAAACTTGTGTGTTGCAGGTCTCGGAGGCCACGTCGCCCGCTCGAGTGTCGTTCCACTGAAGGAGGAGGCAGAGCAACGTCGATGCAAAACTTGTGTTGCAGGTCTCGGAGAACAAGTCGCCCGCTCGAATGTCCTTCCACCGAAGGAGGAGGAGGAGGAGGTAGTAACGCCGTTGCTCTCTCTTGTCTTCTCCATCGCCATGCTGTTGCCGTGATCTCCAACGCCTTCATCTCCTTCGTGCTTAGGGTGACAGGAGGGTGATGATAGGGTCCAGGGCTCCCATTTGCACGTACAACGAATGCAGAGGCTGTCGATTCAAGTGCAGCGCGGAGCAAGTTCCTGTTGACGCCGGCGACCCCATGAACAGCGCCTACCGCTACAGATGCGTGTGTCATAGGTGATGGATGGTGTAACTCAATGAGAATGAGAGTGTTCTTGTCTCTGGTCTTCTTCCCGTGCCTGTACTCGATCCTAGTGAAGTGATCCTATATTACCTGTCACAAACCTCTCCACCTCTCTGTGTGATCTCTTCTTCTGCTATACATATATATATATACATATATATATGTATATATCATCATTCAGGTTGTCAGCTTTGATGAAAAACCATGATAGCAAGGAGATGACATGGTGAGGAACACTGATGGCTCTTTGTTGCACGTACATAGTGCAATGTGCAGGGTAAAAAGTTGGCTCAGAAGAAGCTCAGGTTTTCAACCCTTACATTCTGTGTACTGATGGAGCAGTAAATCCATCTGGGGAGGAGAGTCTTCTTCTTCTTCTTCTTCTTTTTACTCTTTACTGAACCACTCACTGCTCTCTGTGTTTGTGTCTGTCTGAACCCACAAGGATGGAATGCATGTGATTGATTCCATGCAAGGTTGGGGGCCACAGGAAATGAGACATTTTTTTCACCTTAATGTCAAGGTAAAAGTTATCCATCAAACACAACTGATGTGTTATGATTCACTTAAGACTAACTAAATTCATAAATACAAAGCATTCATGATGAAATGGATCAGAGATATAACCCATCTTTGTTGGCATGCAACCATAGTACCTGAATTGATATGATATGCATGATGATATTTGGAATTGGACTTTTTATAGGTTGGATTGAAACCACATTAAATTAGGTGCTTGATAGGACAATTGGTACTGCAGCATCTTTACAGCAAATAGAGCTCTGGAGATGTGACACTACTATATCTGCAGGTGGTAATAATACCAAGCAACATTCCTGCTGTAATATTTAGTCTCTGGGCCTCATTAAATTACCTATAAAATAAGATAAATATGTCCCATAAATTGACATACAAAGAAATGTTTGGTTTCTCTTTCTATAAAACATTGCACATAATTTAGTAGTTATGTACCATATTCACTTATTGATTAAGGTTTAAATTCTCATTCGATAATTTTTGTACTTAACATATTGATATGATCTTTGGATACCAAACTTACTAAAGTTCGAGATGGAAACATAAAACTTTAGTTATTAACGATTCAATTTTTATTAGATAAAATTTTACATGTAAGGTATTTGTTCGATAGTGATGTATCAGACTCATTTTTTTATAGATTATGAATTTAAAATTTAATGCATTAATTTGATGGTGATGTATAAGATTCGCTTATCAGAGGTTTTGGACCTCATTCGATATTTATTTTTAGGATATAAATTGGGTATTTGAAAAATAATTCGAGTACCATTTAAACTTTGAGCGTTAATTATATATTATTATTTGTAATTAGTTATCTTTAGCATCTCAGTCTCTATGCTTTCAAAGTTACATTGAGATTCTTATACTTATGAAAGTAAAATACTTAATCCATTAATCAACAAAACCCTTCTCTCGTTTGCTTGATTTTTAACTTTATAAAATTATCTTTTTAATCGTATATAGAAATTTCAATGTTTCATCTTCGTAAGTATAGAGATCTTAATGTAACTTTTAAATATATAAGGAGAGATCTTAATGTAATTTTTAAATATATAAGGAACGGGATACTAAATATAGTTAATTATAAGAATAATCTATAATTAGCTTTGATTTTGAGTTTATAACAAGCAAAAAAAAAATCAATTTCAAACTTTTTTTTTTCCTCCCAAAAAAATTCAAGGAAATAATAAGCAGAGAGAAAAGTTGGCCTTAGAACAGTAAAGTTTGAACACAAGCAGCTCTGCATTCATGCACGTCCTGCGGTGTATGACCACCTCAAACGTCAAATCACATTGGAGGACCACAGAATCATCATCAGTCCATGAAATCTAGTCCTTTTCTTTTATCTGGACTTGGCTACATCTGCAGCTGCTGCTCCTCCATGTCCACTCTTCCCCCACTTGCTGTTCCTCCCAACATGACAAGCTACGAAGAATTGCATCGAATCTTTGTGATGCGTATCACTCACTGCTAATCCTCAGATTATCCCCTAACTGGTGCGTTCGTTCACATATACCTCTGCCCGCACAGCATGAATGATTGATTGTGATGTGGGGATGAGAAGATCGGACAGATCGCAGACAAACATTCCAAACAGGGCACTCGGGAAAGCCATTTGTGCCGGTCTATACTCGCTCCTGGTCATGCACGCTGGAGGTGGTGGTCCTTGTCACCGCCAGCCACCACCACCACCACCTTCACATGCGCTCCCCGTGAGGCGCGAGAAGGAAGAAGATCTACAACTCATGAAGAGAGAGAGAGAGGCGTATGTGTCTTCTACAGCATGAGATGCCTGTTGTAGGGCACGTGCATGGGCCATGATCTCCGAGGGGGGGGTGCTTCGTCGTCTTCCCCGCTGCCCCATCGCCATCAGCACCTTCATCAACCTTGTCCAGATTCCTGCCCTCCATGTTCTCGTCCAATTGCCATCAGAGTCGCCGTGCAGCCAGCATTCTTTCAAACAGCTGTTACGTACAGAAGCTTTGTTCTTTAAGCTCCAAGGCGGGGACTGTTTCCACGGTAGATGGGTAAATGCCATGCAGGTAAGAACAGCAGTACGTCCATTGCAGCTTTTACCGAGACTTACCTCAGTTCTCTACTTACTTTTATCGAGCTGAAGTGAGCACAAACCCCATGTCAGAAGCATTGAAAGGTATTAATTCCTACGGCCTGCATGCAGGCACATCATCAAGTGCCATACTTCTTCTTCTTCTTCTTCTTCTTCCCTCTCAGGTCACTGTAAATGAGTGAAACAAACACACATCCGTCTTCTTACTTCGGTCACAGTACGTATAACAATGAGCACAGTAATTAGGAGGTGTGGGGATCTCCGGCAGCACAGATGCCTCCAAAAACCGGCTCACCTGATGTCAGATGTCTGCATGCGTTCTCGAGCACAGATTCGAGTGCTCAAGAGGAGCTAAAACGCTGTGCTTAGTACTCTCGTGATGGACTGGCGAAATATAGTGTCCCATTGTCAGCACAGTAGTCCCAGCAACGATCGATCGATGTGCTCCTTCATGGTTTCTTTCTCCAACAGTATCATTAGCTTCACAGTCCTCCGTGTTCTTCGTCATGATCTGTCGAGTTGTTCTTTTACTATGTTCCTCAAAATATAACAAGTCACATATGACCGAAGAGAATGAAGAGTTTCACAGCATGCATAGTTAATGATCATAATGTATAATGTATCAACAAATGTAGCATATTATTAAGCTGTATTCATTGTATGATAACTCATTAACGTATCCTTCTATAAACCAACGAAGCTTAAATATTCTTGTCATCTTTCTCTTCTTAAGATATTACAATAAATAATGTCGAATAATTCTTTGCGAGCCTACAGGACGTGTCAATGATCGACCGACTAAATGATCTCTTATCAGGATGGTATATAACAAACGTAAATATCGTCATCTTCATCCTCTTCTTTTACTATTTATTTTTCTAATATTCTATTATAATGCTTCTTTTTCTCTTTATTCTTTGGTGACTGAGTGTGACGCAAGTGTGTTAGAGTTTCGACGAATGAAATAAGAGGTCATGAGAAAAAAGATATAATTGATAATTGATGGATCGTAAATAATAAAATTATATTTTATTATTTTTCGAGGATTGCCAATAGCATGATTTTATCCGTTTCATGCCAAAATGAATTGACTGATTTGTTAAAATTACTCGAAGATAATGTGAAGAAGGATTTATTATGGGAAATAGGAACAATAATATTCATGTTACATAGAACACTAATGATTCTTCTACATAATATAATGTGTGAGATAAATATTCATCTTAGTTTTCTTTCATTCCTTTTCCTTAACGTTTTGGTAACACAATGCTGCAAATGGATTATACAAATTCTTCAAATCATGACATCATGAGCTTAATTGATTAGATAATGTAGAAATTAAACTTGTTTATTCAATGGATATTAACATCATGCACAAGGTGAGAAGGAAATATATGTTGAAAGAATGATAGGATTGTGTGTTATAGAAAGTTAATGTTGTTGTTTGATGCTTATGAATAATGTAGCATCGTTTAAGTGGAAAAATATTAGGGATACAAATCGGGTCATGAGAATGAAAATATATTAATAAATATATTTCAGTTAAAAATGTACCAAAATTTAAAAAAATGAATTTGATTGGAATCTAATTGTGGAATCCTAATGCCTTTTTTTTGTTTCAATTCTATATGGAATTATGTTTTTTAGCAAAATTTAAATAGGTTTCAATCAAAATTTTCGAAAATAATCAGAATTATTTATTATATCCAAGACAAATTTTAATGCAAGAATATATATATATATATATATATAAGACTAATTTTTTAAAAAAATTAAAATTTAAAATTTCTGACATAGTGTCGCTACTTTAAAATTTTTTGAAACAGCATCCAAAAAGATCATTTTGTCTCCTCTTTTATCACTTTTACAACCCTTGTGCAAAGAATTGTCATCGTTCACAACCCCCTTCTCATCATGTGGAATCGCTCCCCTTATTACAACCTTTGTGTGAGGGCTAACCACCCACCTTAATCACATATCAGATCACCCCCCCCCTACCCAACTCCAACCGAGTGTTATCGCTATAAGCTACTAGGTTCTGACGAGAGCAACGATGAAGATAGTGGTCGATGGGTTGTGTTGGGCGGAGGGGGCAGTTGACGAAGGAGCAAAATGATCATTCATACAAAAAATTATTTTAGAATTTTTAAATGTAGGGACACTATAAGAGAAAATTCAAAAAGTATGAGGTTTTCCTTAACAATTATCCCATAAATATAAATATAAATATAAATAAATAAATCTATATATAATAAATCCGTTGGAAAAAAGAATAATTTAAGAAATATTTTTGCAAATAATTTGAGTTGTTGATAGTTCGTTCAACCAATTGGGCCAAAGCCCAGCATTCATTAACTTGAGGGATTTTTACACATGTATCCTTGAAAAATCATAAAATAATATATAATAAGGTATACATATTCTTTCAAATATTAAAATCTTTTTTATATGATAGTCTTTTCGTATCTCTTTGATGTTTAAGTTAGACTAACCAATTATTATATAATATGAAAAAAAGTCTAATCTCATTATCTAAGCTTGTATTTTTTTTCTTAATTTTTTATGATTAAGAAAATATTTTATGCAACTATTGGAATTTTGTTAACATGGTGGAACACTCAATTGTGGCTTTTGTTATTTTCTGATGACATTACTATCACAAGTTGATCTATGGATTAGAGCCAATATTTTCGTATCAACAAATATCAGATGATTTGAGATAAGAATAATGTATTTAATTAGTATTTTTTAAGCTAACGTTCAAATGAAAATTAAGTATATATCGATTGCCAAAATATACTTATATACTTTTTAAATTTTAAATTTAAGAAAAAAAATAAAATGTTATATTTGTAGGGTCCACCCCACCCAGGGTTCTTTGGCTTCAGTCGCCACGAGGGTTTCGCCGCCGTGGTTTCGCTCCCCCTCGATCCTCCACAGTTGATGCTCGAATTCCTGCGCGCACTGCTTCAATGGCGATCCAGCAGGATGTTAAGCTCTTCAATCGCTGGTCCTTCGACGATGTTGAGGTCCGCTCTGTTCCTTCTCCTTTTGGCTCGGAAACTGTTCCCTTCTGTCGAATGTAGTTGTTCTTTGATCCTTCGACCGTGTGATCGATACGCTTCATGCGAGATGGAACGGTATTGTATGTGGTTTGATAGGGTAGCCTCAAGTTCCATAACAAATTTGTCTTCTTCTTTCACCTTTGTATCACATCTGCTTTGTTTCATGAAAAAGATCGCATTTTGGTGGTTATTGTTTCTTTTTCTTCTAATTTATGAATGGATTATGGTTATTGTATGTCTCTTATATTTGTATACAGAATTATCTCTTCAAGAGGAAGGAGGGTTCTTATTGTTCTTTATTTGTTTCTAGGATAAATTGTTTGAAATAGGTCAACTATAGAATGGTTTGAACGAATCAAATACAGGACGATGGAGAATCGATTGGATAACGTGAAAGCATTGTATGTCTGACGAAGATTTAAGAATTTAGATAAAAATAAACTAGGCTTTCCAGGGGTCGTACTTTCTGCTTAGTGACATTGGACCATCATGTACATCTTGGTTGGATCTTGTATTTCCTTTTATTAGGAGAAGTAGTGCTGTGGCATCCAGAGTAGAGTCTAAAACCGAATAATCTAGTGCTTTCTGCTGGTTACCCCCATATCTAATACATGATTTTTTTATGCTATTGTTTGTCAAGTTTTTGTTGGAAATATCTACTATATGATTAATGATCTTTTACAGAATGTATTGAAGCTATAAACTATGTATAATGAAGAATGATTATTAGTTTTTGTTGTTGTCAAAATTTCAGCATCTTGTTTAAGATTTAATTTGGAGTTGGTCTTCTTAATTGTGTTGGCAACAACTTTGAGTGAGATGATTTGAGCTTGAAGAACTTCATGTATGCATAAGTCAAAAACAAAGTTTCAGGCTTTTTATTTTGTGTTTGGTCTTGTAGTTTATGAATCTTGGTAGAAGGTGATTTTTATCAGCATGGATATTATAAGAATTAACCTTTAGAGCACTTGCAACATTGTTGATGTTATGTAATACAAAGGATACGTAGTTCTTGCAATTCGAACATCGTGTTTGTCTATTCAGAGATGATAAAAATGATAAGATTATTGGATTTGATGAAAACATTTTGACAATTTCAATAGAGCATCAGTTGAAATATCAAGTCTATGGTCCTATAAAACTGCCATAATATTTTAGCATATTATGGAAATTTGATCATTGAATGTCATAATTATTAATCGGCAAGAGGGTGAGCCTTGATACAATAACTATGTACATTGATCCTCCCCAGATCTTGCATTGACGGGATATCGTGCACTGGGTATGCCTTTATAATTATTAATTGATATTGAGCTGGTAGACTCTTTAGTATATCTTTTTCTTTGAGTTCAAAGTGTTCATTACTCTTGTCATCTTATATTGGCTTGAGGATTTGTCAAGAATCCTTGATGAATAGAACTGGTATCAGTCTTTTTACATAATGCAGAACAACCTACTGCATCTTAATGTATTCTTGAGATGTTCATTTACTCCAAAAATTTGAAGGATCGATATAGTCCTCCTGCCTTGTTTATGCATGATGCTTTGGTCAGGGAAACTTTAGACTACAATATGTCAAATGTCCTAGTGGTTGCTTCATTAATATGATTTTGTTTATGGTGTATTGTCTGCTAAAATTTCTAATTCGTTATTGACTAGTTGCGTTAAGACAAAAACAGTCAATTTGTTCTTATCGTAGTATATATGCTGTGGCTACTGGGATTAATCCTGTTCTCCGCAAAATGCAGGTCAGTGACATCTCACTTGCAGATTACATTGCCGTGACTCCTCCAAAGCATGCCACTTATCTTCCACATACTGCAGGAAGGTACTCTGCTAAGAGGTTCCGTAAGGCTCAGTGCCCAATTATCGAAAGACTAACCAATTCTCTGATGATGCACGGTCGTAACAATGGGAAGAAGCTTATGGCTGTTTGCATCATTAAGCATACAATGGAAATTATTCATTTGCTTACTGATGCAAACCCAATTCAAGTTATTGTGGATGCAATTATTAACAGGTAATTGCACTTTTTGTATCTAGTTTGAAGTGCATCTTTTTCTAGTGATGCAAGTTATTCTGTACCTGTTAAAGTATTGAATTATGTACTAAATAGTGACTTCCAATCATGATTTTTCAGAATTTGAGTGCCAGAGTCTCTCAACTGCTTTTCTCCCAAGTTTGAATGTGATAAATACAGTTCGCTCTTAAAAATGGATGTATTTCTTATGCTATTGTTTTCATATCAGTGGTCCAAGAGAAGATGCGACTCGAATCGGTTCTGCTGGTGTGGTCCGACGTCAGGCGGTGGATATCTCACCATTGAGGCGAGTCAACCAGGCGATTTACCTTCTCACAACTGGTGCTCGTGAAAGCGCTTTCCGAAACATCAAAACAATTGCTGAGTGCCTCGCTGATGAATTAATTAATGCGGCAAAGGGTTCTTCCAACAGGTGAGACCTTCTATCCTTTGCTCTTGGAACCCGAGTATTCTTTTGTTGGCGCATTTATCTTATCGTTGTCCTATTTCTCATGCTTTCAACAGCTATGCTATTAAGAAGAAGGACGAGATCGAGCGTGTCGCCAAGGCAAATCGTTGAGCCCACGGATTTGCAATCTTTCACGGATACGCGCATCATCATCTTTTCATTCTGTTTTGCCTTTGATTGGTGACTCTGTCTTCGATCTATCATGTTGGGTAAATAATGAACATTTTTGTCTAGGTTATGGTTCTCGCTAAACAAGAGGTTTTTGTTTATGGATTAAAATTTGGATTCAACTGAGTATTCCCATTTATCCCTTTGTTCCGAAGCTGAAATTGTTTTCTTTTTTCTGTATGCAAAGATGATACTTAAAAGTTACTCCACAAAACATGCCTTTTGACGAAGATAAATATCAAGGTTCGTAATATCGTACCGTACCGATGTTTCGACCTGGGCTCGGTACGGGTGTATCGAGTGGTACACCGAGGTGTACCGAGCACTGTAGTAGTGTTACAGTGCACTGCTATAGTACTACAGTCGAAACCTGTATGTACCGTCCGGTAGTGGGTGATCCGCGTACCGGTAACTTATTGGACTGGTATGTATCGCCCGGTACGTTTCAGACAGACCTTGGATAATACATAAATTTACTTCCATGACTTGGCAAGAACAAGAACGCAATGCAACCTATTTGGAGGATCCGCTAGCTAATGATATCCACTGCATGTTATCCATACATGACATTGATTGGAGGTGATATATGTCACACGAACACTTTGTGTTATATATATATATGTTCGACCTTTTTATTCATGTCACAGTTACGAAGTTGTAATCATGCTACTAATTTGTTCCACATGTCGGTCTTCGTAGCGTCCGTTACAATGTTTATAACGGCCGGTACGTTGGCACGGCCAGCACTTCTCGAAGCGTCATGCGGACGCCACGCTGGCCTCATCACGAAGGCGAATATGGTAACTTTACCGCCCCCACCGCTGTTGCTTCCAGTCGCATCTCTGTTATTTAATCCTCAGTGGTCAACCTACCGACCCAAAGCAACGGCACATCACATGTGAACGACGTGACGCGCTGCGCCCAACTCCTCCCACGTCCCCGCGGCGTTCACACGCCAACTCTCTCCTCTCTGTACCCTCTGCTTTCATCGTATCTCCGGGCAGCGTCGGGCACACACGCACTCGGTGGCCCCCGTCGTGGGTACGAATGTGCTGGCGGTAGGTGTGCCGTCACTTCCGTCTTCGTTTCCTTTTCATTTTTTATTTTGGTAACACTAATTATAAAGTGTACGCCCATAGGGTGGCGGAGAAGCCTCACTTCGCTCCCTCGGTGTCCCCTTCGGTGGAGTACAATTGCTAAATTTTGGGTGAGCATAACGATTCCCCGATTGCCTCCCTGACCTCTCACTTCCCCTTTATAAAGCGCGAGCTCGAAGCTTTGCCTCACTCGCCACTCGCCCTTCTCAGGGAGAACGAGAGTAGCAGCAGAAGAAGAAGACGAAGCGTAGGGTCTTTCCCGGAGCCATGGACGCTCCACGGTTTCATCTCGCGCTCCTGGTCATCTTCGCAGTAGCATCGTCCGCCGCTGCCGCCGGCGCGTGCTCATTTCAGTGGAGTACAGATTGCTAAATTTTGGGTGAGCATAACGATTCCCCGATTGCCTCCCACACCTCTCGCTTCACCTATATAAAGCGCGAGCTCGAAGCTTTGCCTCACTCGCCACTTGCCCTCCTCAGAGAGAACGAGAGAAGCAGTAGCAGAAGAAGAAGACGAAGCGTAGGGTCTTTCCCGGAGCCATGGACGCTCCAGGGTTTCATCTCGCGCTCCTGGTCATCTTCGCAGTAGCATCGTCCGCCGCTGCCGCCGGCGCGTGCTCATCCGTGACCTTCTCCTCGAACCGCGTCTACGCCGCCTGCAGCGACCTCCCCCACCTCTCCTCCTCGCTCCACTGGTCCTTCGACGCCGCCGCGGCCACCCTCTCTCTCGCGTTCGTGGCGCCGCCGCCCAAGCCGGAGGGCTGGGTGGCGTGGGCGATCAACCCTACCGCCGACGGCATGATCGGGTCCCGGGCCCTGATCGCGTTCCACCAGCCCAACGGGTCGATGGGGGTACGGACGTACAACATTACCGGCTACGGGTCCATCGCGGAGGGGGCGATCGACTTCCAGACCTCGGATCTGGCGGCGGAGTACTCCGGCGGGGTGATGCGGGTCTTCGGGAAGGTGAAACTGCCAGCGGGGACCACGGCGGTGAAGCAGGTGTGGCAGGTGGGATCGTCGGTGGTGGATGGGGTCCCCCAGCAGCACGCCATAGAGCAGGAGAATATGCAGTCCAAGGGAAAGCTGGATCTCATCAAAGGGGCGGTCTCCGTCTCCGAAGCTTCCAGTTCCAGGAACAAGAATGTGAGTAGAACTTTTTGCTTGGGACTCCCCTCGCCCTTATTATTTTTGGTCGATATTATTGGTTAATTTGCAATCAATTTTTACTTAGAATACTTCATAGAAAGATTTCATTTTTAATTCCTTTTTTTTTTTGTGGAGAAGGATTTAAGGGGAAAAAAAATCAATAGTTAAATACTTCAACATCACCACTTATACTCAAAGAGCATAAACACTTTAAATCTTGCTTTTGACAGCCGATGATAATATGCATTGTTGTATGACTGATTGGTCTCAAGTACACATGATAAGCTACAGTAGTGAGCAATTTGATGATCCATGCTCTTTTTCCTTTGGAGAAGTTGCCGTCATTGTCAGATACAGATCATTGTCACCTCTATGAATTCCATGTTGATAAGATTTGGGGATAGTGATAGTCAATTTTCCTAATATAAACATTACTGATTGAGATGGAAACATGCATTCGTGTCACTTAGCAAAGTTGTATTAGACTAGAATACCACCTTAAATTGGAAAAGGATTTGTTCCACAGAACAACTACAGCACGAAAGCTGTGTTAGATGATGGAATTGAGCTTTGCTCAGAGACTGGTGCTTGCATCTGGATGTTCAATGTTTGTCTTCTGCACAGGTACATGGAGTTCTGAATGCAGTGAGTTGGGGGATTCTGCTTCCGATCGGTGCAATCTTCGCTAGATACCTGAAAACATTCGAGTCTGCCGAGCCTACATGGTTTTATCTTCATGTAACATGCCAGATTATTGGCTACGGTGTTGGAGTTGGTGGCTGGGCTACCGGCCTGAGTCTTGGTAGCAAATCTAAGGGAATCGAGTACGCGACTCACCGGAGCATCGGCATGGCCCTTTTCTCTCTTGCCACCTTACAGGTAACGCAGATTGAAATGTAGTCTGGATTAACATCTGATGCAGCAACATCGGATGAATGAATGTGCGGCATTGGCCTCATCGTTTTAAACTCGCTCCGCAGGTGTTTGCGCTGTTTCTGCGGCCAAACAAGGATCACAAGTACAGATTCTACTGGAACATCTACCATCACTTGGTGGGATACACAGTCATTATCTTAGGCATCATCAACGTCTTCCAAGGCCTGGACATCTTGGGCGTCGATCATAAATGGAGAGCGGGATACATCATTGCCATTTGCATTCTAGGTGGCATCGCCTTGTTCTTGGAGGTTGCTACCTGGATTGTAGTTCTCAAGAGGAAGTCTGATGGCTCCACAAAGCCCTATGGTGAATCCACTTCTAATGGTGTGCAAAAGCCATTGTCAGTCTGAGTCAACTAATTCACTCTTGTGATCTAATTGTCTTGGAGCAGATTTTTAGTAGAGTATAGTGGAATGCTGCTAGTTTGCTATCAATGATTTAGGATGATACTGAGAGTTCTTGAGCTTTTGGGCTGTGTATTCTCTATAAACCAATGAGCTTAGTATATATACTACATGGTTTTCTTTTTCTTGTTTGTGATTCCCAATTTGGATGATTGCTAATCTCAAAATAATTTTATATCTATTTATCTTTGAGACATATTGATAAGGGACTATTTGGTCAGTCGATCATTGGTGCGGTTCGTATGTTCACGAGGAATTATTCGTTTTGGATGATAGACGTATTTGTACCAAGACGTCTCTAATTAGCTCAAGCTTTTGGAAAGCATCGAGATAGAGCACGTCGGCCGAGCTCCCTGTGTCGATCATGACGGAATTAAATCGAATCAAAATTTTAAAAAATAAAATAAATGATTTTAATTTTGAAACTAAAATTGATTTAGAATCAAGCAAATATGGATTCTGAGACGGACTAAATCCGACGATGTCATTCACACCCCCCGCATGACTTGATGGGAAGTCTTTCTCAGCTCCCACTTGCTGCCAATGGGCCCAATCAATCAATCTCTCTCTCTCTCTCTCTCTCTCTCTCTGGCAAGAGTCTGCTGTCAGAAGAGTTGCGAACTGCTTCACACTCACATGTCGAGTGTTCCAACGTTAATGATAGACAAAACCTTCCAAACGACAATGGAGCAGCGGATGGGTGAGCAAACACATTAACTCAGATTGCTTCTGCTATCAGTCCATCTTTTCCATTGGACAATTCGTCGGTTTGCATTCAAACATGCTCGTAATTAGGGTTTCCCATGTCAAGGCGAGTAATAGAGATTGCGCAGTGTCAACGTTTTTGGTTCAACCGTATCAACTAATTCTCAAACGGTTAATTATATATTATCATCTATAATTAATTATCTTCGATATTTATTTTCAAAAATTATATTAAATTTTTTATATTTATAAAAATAAAATGTTTGATCTGATTGTTCCAACAAAATCTCTCTGTTTCACTTTATTTTTAATCCTATAAAATTATCTTTTTAATCTTGTATAGGGTTATCGATATTTCACTTTCGTAAGTATAGAAATCTTAATATAATTTTTGAAAGTATACGGATCGAAATACTAAAGATAACTAATTACAAGAGATAATCTATAATTAATCGTACCAAATTGATCATGTTCTTAAGTTAGCTCATAATATTTTATATGTTGAATTATAATATTATGCAAAATAACCATGCAACTTTAATGATTTACACATCTAAAGGATAATTTATAGAAACAAAAGAAATCATCAGATTCAGTTCTTTCACTAAAATTCAAAATGTGTTGTGGTTTTATTTTTATAATAAAAAATAAAAAAATAATAGTTTTAGAAAAGAATATTTTTTTGTCCTTTCACTAAAATTCAAAATGTATTATCTTTCTAAGGTTTTTTTTTAATAAAAAAATAATATAAATAATATTTTTAGAAAAAAATATTTTTTTTGGGTGGTCAAGATATCATCAATAAGGATAAGGATGGGGATAATGGAAGAATTAAACCCATTAAAGCTGCAAAATGACAAATACCATTGTTTCCTTTCTAACAATAATTGCTTTAGAGAAGAAAGGAGATAGACAACAACAAACACTTCTTAATGCAATCCCAACTCCACTAAACTCTCTGAGTTTTGTAGAGTTGAATTATGTGATTTTTTTTTCTCCATCAAACAATTTACAGTCACAATAACAGTCATATATATATATATTTGAATTTGAATTAGGTTTTTTTCTGTTAATTATGAGAGATATATTAGACCTTGGATTGGAGTGTTAGATCTTGTTTGGGTCAATGGAAGCCAGTCTCTCACTTGTGCAATCCAAGAAAACCCATGGAGAAATCTTGTTTCCAGCTCATGGATCCATGTGATGGATTCTCTCTCTACCTATCTCTAAATTCTCTTGCCATAAATTTACTCCTTTCTTTAGCTGTAAAGATACAGAGGAAGAGACAAAAAAAGACATTGAAATAGTAAAGCACTTCACCACCTTTCCTCCTCTCTCTCTCTCTATCTTTCTCTCGCCTGCCTCGCCTCTTCTCCTTCACTCCTTTCGGTTAAATCTCCGATTCAAATGGTAGTCGCCTCCGCCACTCCTCCGCCGGCCACCGCCGGCCACCAACGGCAACACCCTCCTTACAAAGAGGTGGTGAATGCGCTTTTCTTCCGTCCTTCCTTTTACTACTCGTCTCTCTGTGTTTGTGTGTGTGTGGCGATGAAGCGGATCTGGTTTGCTTTTCCTTCATGTTGAGCAGATGATAGTGAGAGCCATCAAGTCGCTGAAGGAGAAGCGCGGATCGAGCGCCAGAGCCATCGGCAAGTTCATCCGTGACACCTACTCTGACCTCCCCGGAAGGCATGCCGCCCTTCTCAAGCTCCACCTCCGCCGCCTCAGGAGCCAGGGCGGCCTCCGCATGGTCAAGAAGTCCTACAAGATCTCCGCCTCCGGCCCCGAGTCCCCTGCAGCTGGCGAGAAGCGGAAACGGGGTCGCCCTACCAAAACCGCCGAAGCGGCGGCGGTGGATGGTAAGCGGAAGCGAGGTCGGCCCCCTAAAGTCAATGCGGCAGCTACTGCGTCGGGTTCTGGTGCCACGGTGTCGACCCCGAAACGGAGGCCCGGCCGCCCTCCCAAAGGCGGAGCAGCGGCTTCCCCAGTTGTCCAGAAGCGGAAGCCAGGTCGGCCGTCCAAAGCATCTTTGGCGTCAGCTCAATCCGGCGAAACGCGGAAGCGGGGTCGGCCGCCGAAAGCATCGGTGGCCGCAGCCCAATCGGGTGGAACGCGGAAGCGTGGTCGGCCACCCAAAGCGGCCACAAAAGATGCTTCGTCTGCCCTAAAGCGGAAGCCCGGTCGCCCACCGGGAAGCGCGGCTTCCACACCGAAACCGGGTGAGACGCCCCAAAAGCGACGCGGCCGCCCGAAGAAGACGCAGCCGCTCGATCAGCAGCAGGGCGTGCCATCGCAGAATAATGTGGCAAGGGGGTCGGAGACGGAGACGGAGACGGAGACGGAGACGGAGACGGAGACGGTGACGCCTACCGAGAAGCGGCGTGGGAGGCCTCCCAAGAAGAAGGTTTCGTGAGCAGCTGCGGAAGAGAGAGGAGGAACTGAACAAGAGCAGGAAGGTTTGAATCCCTCTTCTCTGAGCTAATGCACTAACACTTAGTTGTTTGATGCTTAATTGTGGTTCTTTCGGTAGCATGCCAAGACATTAGGCAGATGTCATGTTGATTTAATGCTTGTTTTGTGGATCATAATTCTGAAGCTAATTAACACTGTAGAAGGTAGTTGTATTGAATTCAGCTTGATGAAAAATACAAACTCGATCATAATTTACTTGTTTGGAGTATTTTAAGGCACTTTCGATTATGTTGGAATTGCTTTTGATTTATCAGTGCTGCTTTTTTCTGGTGAAGTTGTTTCAGCTACTTGATAACTATGAGTGAGATGCTATTTAGGTTTCCGCAATTGAAGAGTATATTCAGTTCTTCACTTTTGTACTTCTTGGTAGATTTATGTCTTCGGAGTATTGATTGTTGTTGTTGAAGCTTGAAATGTAGCATTTACATTCTTCCTGAAGTGTGTGGCAAGATAGATGCTATTTAGGTTTCCGCAGTCGATGAGTATATTCAGTTCTTTGCTTTTGTACTTCTTGGTAGATTTATGCCTTCAGAGTATCGATTGTTGTTGTTGAAGCTTGAAAAGTAGCATTTACATTCTTTCGATTATGTTGATATCGTTTTTTATTTATCAATGCTGCTTTTTTTCTGGTGAAGTTTTTTCAGCTACTTGATAACTATGAGTTTACAGTGAGATGCTATTTAGGTTTCCGCAGT
>LVTN01000155.1:407717-428890 GCA_001649415.1 Musa itinerans
TATATATATGTATATATATATATATATTTGTATTTATATACATATATATTTGTATATATATATATATTTATATGTATATTTATATATGTATATATATATATATTTATATATATACCATGACAATCATTCTTTTTTCCTTGGATATTGGCTTCTCCCTTCTTTCTCCTTATATGATGATGATGATGATGATCATCATCATCATCATTATTATTATTATTATTATTAAACTCTACTATACTGACTGTTGTCTGGGCTCCCTCCTTCACCTTCTCCTCCTCTCCGGGCTTCTTGCTCTTCTTGTTGATCCCATCGGTAGTCTTCACGCTGTAGTACTCTCGACGTACCACTTCACGAACTTCCTCAGCCCGGTGGCGAGGTCGTGCCGTCGGCCGATACCCGAAGTACCTGTCGGCCAGGCTGACGTTGGCGTGGGTGAAGGGTACGTCCTCGTTCTGCGTTCGCGCAGCGTGACGACGTTCTTCTTTGCCTTCCGCCCCAAAAGGTCCTCCGGGATGCCCGCCATCTTCGCCACCGGCACCTGCGAGGCGTTGCCAGGGTTTTATATTCTCAGCTGTGCAGGGCCTCGCTTCTCGGCGGTGTTGAGGGCGCAGAGGCAACCCTTGACGACGACATCGTCGATGTAGGTGAAGTCTCGCTGCACAGCGGTGCCGTCGGGCATGCGGAAGAGGGTGACGGGCTTCTCGGAGGGGATGCTCTCGGGGCGGTCCCAGGGGCCGTAGACGGTGAGGGAGACGGAGAGGCCGTAGATGTGGTTGCAGTGAAGCGTGGGGCTATGGCCTCGCCGGCCTTCTTGGTGGCGGGCGTGGCGGGTGGAGCTCGGAGAAGGGGGCTTCGGTGTTTGAGGCCGTAGACGGAGGAGGAAGACTTTATGCATCTCATCAATCTTATCGGATGGCTATTGGATCGTACAAATCTGATGTCTCCTCGTTTTGGATTCCTCAACTTGTCGGATTCGGATCTTACGGTATCGGGTCGAATCCACCTAAGATCCGAATCCGACATGTTGAGATTTCTCTGCTTTAGTTAGTTCCGAGACGAGAAATAAAGTTTTACGTTAACAATAATTAACATCGATTATTATGATCGATGGATTATAGGCTTAATCTAGAAAAATATTTTTATGATATATGTGAAATATTTATCCAACATTTTATTTTATATTGAGTCGATCTCCACGTTGTTGAATTGTTACTGGGGGACCATTTTCACTCATTAATTGTGTTTCCACATTATTGGAAGTAAATATTTTCCCTATCACATATCAAACCTTCTGCAACACATTCTCCTTTCGAGTCTAACAGTGTTGGAAAACACTACTGTAGAGAGAACGCTGGGCACAGCAGGAGGATCTCCATGGTCAGATTCTCATGTATCTTGGCAGCTCGGAGATCCCTAAAAACCAGTAGATTTTGCCAGACATATATATAACCAAAGGGAGCTGTTAGTGTAAACAACTTTATGTCGTGGTCTCGGGACCGACATGACTTGGTTCGGGTCCGAATGACGGGGATCTTGCTCGGAGTCCCTCGGGGGTTGTCGATGTGGCCGGTCGCGGGGATCGGGTCACGTGGGGGCTCGTTGAGGCGTCTTACGGGGAAGGGTTCCACTCCGCGACGTTGGGAAGAAACAGCTCCGTCTTCGTACCTGCACACAGGTCGGGTCGGGATCTCGGCCCGACCCCTCCAACGATCAAGTCAGTGAGTGAAGTGGAGTGGTGTTTTCTTTTTTTTGTTGTCCCCCCTCCTTTCTTCTGGTGCGGGGGTCTTTATAAAGTAGTTTACCGTTCCTGATGTGCTTGTTTGCAGGGGGTGGGTCGTACCTCTGATGGCGTCCGACATCGTTGCTGGTGTTACGTGAAGAACCGGGCTACCGCAGGGCATGGCCGTGCCTCGGCCAAGCGTGTTAGGTCAAAATGACGAAGTCGTCGTCTAAGAGTGGGTGACGTCAGTGTACATCGCGTCGTCATTATTATCCTCCTCAGGCGGAGCGTCATCTAGGCACGACTGACATCATTGCATATCATGTCACCATTATTATCCTCGTCAGGAGCAAGATTCACCTTGTGACCTGTAAATATAGATTTGGTTTGATGAAGGAAGTCTATAATTGTTCTCAGGAAAATGAAGCTGATGACAGGACAAAACTTGCACAGCAAACATGGGGGCCAAGACGAGCACTAAATACCACACGATTCCACCGCAAAGTTCGGGGTGGTGACAATTACATCACGATATATGTATGTAGACAAATAATGCTGCTAAATTTACGTGCTTTTGTTTTGTTCCACAGATCAGCCGCTTCTCCCTCATGCTGACTGCAGTGGCCGCTTTTTCGAGTCCAACCCTCCCTATTACCACGCCGGAATCCTCTGTTTTTACCACAGCAGCACTTGTCTTTGACATCTTTCTCGCAGAGTAGAAGTACATCTGGTGAAAAGGAGGAGTGTAAACATCAGTCCTTGCCTTATTTAGGACGGGAGCAGGAAGAAGACGGGAAGACCAGCTCTTGATACTGATAGATCGGTGCCGTCACGTGTCGGCCGGAGCACCAAGACGCCGACACCAGCAACCGACATGCACGGACCCGTTACGGTCTCCGCCGAGCAACGCTGATTGGGCTGCTTGTTCCTTAAATTGGAGGGAAGAAGAGAGTGTGGGGGGGAAGAGTGGAGATGGGGGTCTTGGGAGAAGGGTCGAGGTGGTGCTTCTGCTCGGGCGGAGGGAGGTCGGAGAGGGTGAAAGGTGGCATCTTTTGCTCCAAAAGTCCCGCCTTGGCCGCCATCTACGCCGCCGGAGGTGGGAGTGGCGGCAGCGTGGGGACTGGGTTCCTTATTCATCGTAACCTCCTCCTGACGACCCATGCCAACCTCCCTTCCGCCGCCGCCGCAGAGGCCGCCGGGATCCGCCTCTGCCATGACCGCTTACCTGCCCGCCTTGCCCCCCAGAGGTCATTTACTAACCCTTGCCCAGCAAAATCCCCTTTTTTGGTACTCTAGTTCTGAATTCGAGTCTTCTCATGTGCTAATTCATTGCACAAATCTTTCCCTTTTCTGTCCCCTTTAGACTACAAGTTTCATAGATTCATCTTAAAACATCAAACTTTTAACTTGGGACTTGAGATTGGAATTCTAGTGCTTGAATTGTAGATAGATGTGGAAGTAGGCGAAATCATGACAGTGTGGTTATGAATGAGCCCGTATTGTTCGGTTAAGATCTGCAACCATGTAGACAGCCTTAGTGGAAGCATTAAATTGATAGCTGCTGAATGGTTAATTTTATAGGACTGTTGTATTTATAACCACCATTATGTCTTCAACTGTGTAAGGAGCATAGGAGTGTTAAGACTGGCAACTGGTTGGTTGCAGTTCTTTTTCCTTATTAAGAGTTTGATGATATGGTCAAGATAATATTTGTTTCTCAGCCATTTTTGATTGACTAGATACCTCATTATGTTTCTGAAGTGAAAAATACTGGGGAAGGCTGTATTTTTGCGGTACAATTGTTTACCGCGTTTATTTAAATATATGTTTCTTTCTAACAGTGCTTCAAAATGTTTTTGCGGCTTAAGATGTCCAAGCAATGGATTCAACTAGCATGAAGACCTGATCTTTGTATTCATTATATATCACTAGATCAAATCTTTCACTATTATCGACTTGCATGAGACCTTTGTGTTAGTGGTTTTTATTGTGGTTGTGGTCATGATGTATATGATGGACCTTGCTAGCCACTGTTTGCGATAACTAAGGAAAGGTACATAGCCTCGATTATCCGAATATTGAGAAGTCCAATTTATGTGGATTTCTTTTTCAGCTGAAAATCAGTATTTAGTGATTACATCTGCTTTTCTTGTTTTGGATATGATGGATTTCCTGTTGATGTACATTTTTAACATCTTTGATAATATATCTTATGTGAGAATAGAATTGTGGCTGTTATTGCAACTTCTTGACTTCCGAAAGCAAAAGCGAGGGTAAAGCCAAAATATGGCTTCAGTTTATTACTCAATTGTGTACCCATGAACTGATTGCCGATGTGCATTTTGGTGCAAGCCTTTGTTTCGTAAATTGGTGCATGAGCATAATGAACACTGTGCACATTTCTCCCAAGTGGTTGAGAGAAGCAATCTGCAACAAACATATATGATTTAACTACTTAGCCTACTTAGACCCACCTGGGTTTACCAAATCTTGCAGTGAAATTTATTTGGTTTATGTAGCTTAAGGTAATATAGCTTTCTGCTTATTATCTCTTGAATCAAGGGCACTTCCTGCTTCCATGAATTGTAAATACAGATTATAGCAAACCAAAAGCTAATAATAATGTAAGATATTTACTTCTGTTGAAATTGTGCACCCTATAAACCATTTTGAATTCAATAAAGGCAATCTTTATAGTAGTCATGGAAAAATCTGACGTTCTTTTCTTGACATCAGTGAAGGATAATCTATGTTTTACTTTTCTCAAATGCAAATTATTTATTGGAAAAATGCTCTTAAATTAATGGAATCTGGAACATTGCGGTTAAAAGAGTGTGTATAAAGTATAATCTATGCCTCTATATCTTGGAACATTAAAGTGTGTGACCTCTGTATCAACACATAGCTTCATTACCTCTTTTACCGTGGCTGTCACAAGTTCATTGTTCACTAAATTTTCAAGCAGGACTAGAAAGTATACCATTCTCTTTTCTTGGAATTCTTGGAGCACATTGAGTAGGTGGATGAAATTCTCACTTTGCCTTTTATCAAATTTGTTGAGCCGAGGAAATATAAGTATTTTCATTTTCGGATAAGTTTAATTTATTGTAAAACCAGAATATCTGAAAATTAAATCATGGGTAGAACTTCTAATTGTTCACAATCATATTATATATACAGTTCAGGTTTTGATTTAAACACCACAATTATAGTCTGTACAAAGTATCAACCAAGAAGGCCAGTAAATGGATCAGCTAGATATCGTTACAGATTCTATGATAGTGCTTAAAATGTCTGCATCTTGTAAGATGTCATGGTACAGTATTATTCACACCATTTCACTTTTGCATCTTAAAGGACTTTCATTTAAGAATTTATAGTTGTTGCAGATTAAACATACAGAAAGAAGGTATTCAGATCAGCACCAACTATGGTAGTTTTCTTGTCTAAATTTGGAGTAAAGCTCTTCTTTAGGATTGGGTATGAGATATCATGTATTTGCTAAGATTTGATTATATGTCTTCATACCTCATAAAGTAAACATTTAGGACAAGTTAAATCTGAAAATTCATTCACTAAGAGTTAAATGGAAAATGTGAAGAAAAAATAAGTAGCACGAGCAGTATGATTAAGAAACAGATGAGTACATGAGAAATGATAGGTGCAAAGAGACATGTGCACAGATATCTTTTGGTCTCATTCTCCCTCTTTTCAGCTAGAGCAGGAACATGTCTTGTGCCTGACTGAAAAGGATCACCAACAAGTCTGGTCTCCTTAATTGCCATCTGGCATTCTGGCATCATCTCCCAAAGAGGCATCAATTATGTATGGTTAATGTTACACTGCAACTAATTTAGAATTTCTTCAGTTTGATATCGGTTACTGAATGGGTGAATTCAATGGCATAGAAATGGAGTCTGCCTTTTTTGTTTTAACTAAAAATTAAGTGTACTGTGGTAGGTGGCCAAAGAATTAGCACCCCAAGAATGGAGGTCAACCACCAAAATGATTGTGCATGATGTGAAATTATATGGATTTAGACATAAAAAAGTATCAACCGAAATACAAAAATGTCCGATTCAAAATTTTATTATCCACATCAAATTACGTAACAGATCAATATTTAATTGGTGCAGTTCCATGTTGATTTGATTGTCTGCATTAACTGCATAATGTTTTGCATCAAGCATTCATAATTTGTTCTTTTGTTTTAACAACAAAAGAAGATTATTTAAATATGTAGGATGATCTGTTGTTCTTTTGCTTTGACGCTTTAACAACAAAAGTTGATCATTGAAAATACATAATTTGATCTTCTGGTTCATACTTATTAATTTTTCCCTTGGTTAACCAGATTAGGCCATTGTACTCATGTTCCTTTTTCTTGTTCCAGATTTTTCATAACCAGTTCTGTTCTCGATCTTACTATAGTGGGGCTTGATATTCTGGATAGTGACTCACCCTCAGAGGTGCAGCAGCCTCATTACTTGAAGACCTGCTTCAACCCAAATATAGATCTGGGTAATGTGGTTTATCTTTTAGGGCACACAGACAAAAAGGAGCTGGCCGTCGGTGAGGGAAAAGTAGTGATAGCCACTGACAACCTCATAAAGCTGTTCATAGATGGCGTGGCATGGTGCCCTGGATCTGCTGGTTTTGATGTTCATGGAAACTTAGCTTTTATGGTATGTGATCCCATGAAACTTGCCTCATCACCCACTGGAAGATCTGCATCCTCTTCGTCATCTCTTTCATGGAAGAAAGATACTTCTATGCAGTTTGGGATCCCAATTCCAGTCATTTGTGATTGGTTACATCAGCACTGGGAAGGGAGCTTGGATGAGGTTAGCAAACCCAAGTTGTCTAAGATTCGATCAATGCCCGCAGGACAGAAGAGTGGGAATTCTTGTGCTTCTTTCACCCTTCGCCGTGTCTTCAAGGCATTTGAGGAGGTGAATGATAATATCTTGTCATCCTCACCTGTCAATCGAAGATCAAAGTTTCAGCTTGGATCAAGCTGTTCAGCAAATTCAAATGCAATGTTCTCCCACGACGAAAACATGGCTATTGATTTAAGCTGTACCCATGAGCAGGGGATTCCAACTCCGGAGATTTTTGAATCACCAAAACTCATTTCTGGGCCACTTCAGAAGAAGCAATATGCTCCAATCCAGCTCTTGGACATTAATTTCCCTCCAAGGGCTCCGAGATCTATCATTCTGCCACCGCCACTTAAACAAGTACTCTCTGATGAAGATAATGTTCGAGGGTCTGAGCCTGGAAATGTGTTGAGAGAATATGACTTGTCACCAAAGGATGTACCACAAGCCAGTCGTGAAGGGCAATATAAGCTTCCCCCAATCGGCACTTGGCAAGAGGATCGCTGCAGTGTGCAGTCCAGTTCATCTCCATTGGAGATATCAGAGTTGCAGCATGAAGGCAATGGATTTGGTAGTGAAGAGGATACCATGTACTCTGCTGAAACCATGGAAAGCAGAAACAACCCAACCCCCAAAGAAACCAACCTCCAACAAGTAGGCAGGAGCCAGAGCTGTGTGAACTACAGCAGATGGACTTCCACTCGGAGGATGCCGACGGCACAGAGATCAGCCTCGCAGAAGCAGCGTGCCTTAACGCCCACATGTAAAACACAATCACAGACTTCAGCATTGCCCCAAAGGAGCCATGATTTCTGCAGTTCAACAGTCTCATCAAACATAAAGCGGAATAGCTTAGAGAATCCAAGGAGACCCCGTCGAAGCACGGTGCAAAAGCCTCAAAGATGGATGTTCTGATCATTTGTTTGTCGGCAAAGAAAAAAAAGAGAGAAGAAACACCTTCGATCAGCTTGTTGAATCTGGAATTATGCTTCTTGTTATGTTCGTGCCGATACACTAGCTTTTTTGTTTGTGTGTTTGATATGTGCATAATGTTGTTAGATAAATAAACAGATCCAATCTAAATGTTCAGATCTGATGGGTGATTGTCAGGCTACTATGGGATATTGTAGCTTTGTAAATCTGATTTATTCAGTGTTCCTCTCATCTTCTTATTGAATGAAAGGAAACAAAAGAAGGAATTCTTCTCTCCTTGTTGATTAAGATTAGCTTCTCAGCACTCAAATAAATTCTTTGACAAGGCAGGCAAATGAGTGGAAAAGGATACTCTTCCTCAACAAATATGGATCCAAACTCCCCTTCCATTTCTCCATCTCAATCTTCCCTCACCACCTCTCGTTTCAACAGTTCATTCATGCCAGTTTGGTGCAATGAAATGCACAAACTACGTTGACTCTCATCATCGTTCCATTTTAATAACCTCTCAGCTTCCTCCCCATCCCTTCCTCTCTCTCTCTCTCTCTCTCCTCTGAACAGGCAAATGAGTGGAAAATGATATTCTTCCTCAACAAATATGGATCCAAACTCTCCTTCTATTTCTCCATCTCATTCTTCCCTCACTATCTCTCGTCTTAACAGTTCATTCATGCCAGTTTGGTGCAATATGTTAGTTTGGGAAGTCCAACATCAGGAAAATCAAGTTTGGTATCTCATGTTTAAACTATAAATAAGGGCTTAGGCTTTCAAGTCAGATGCACCACAAGAAAAATCTAAGTGTTTGTTTTGGGTTTAAGTCCACACTCAATTATATCTTCCTAAGGTATTTGTAATTATTCATTTTTTATAGTAATGATTCGCTCCTTCTTCGTCCGTGGATGTAGATCAATTGATTCAATCACCTAAATTCAATGAAATGCACAAACTAGGTTGACTCTCATCATCGTTCCATTTTAATAACCTCTCAGCTTCCTCCCCATCACTTCCTCTCTCTCTCTCTCTCTCTCCTCTGACACCTTGCAGTCGAGATGCTGTCACCAACCCCTTTGCCCGACCTTTAGCCGCATACTCCCAGAAAAGCTGCTTCCGCGAGAAGGAGAAGCTTAAACAACAACTGCAGTGAGAGATACTGCTACAGAGCAGCTGACAAAGAGCCAACGAGAAAGCCACGTCGATCTTTGACCTTCTCTCCTCTGTAAGTGTGAGAAGAGAAAGGGCGAAAAGGTGAGCCGGTGACAGATCTGCCGTCCGTTGATCGTGATCCGGACGGTGGATCGGGGCTGAGTGAAAGAACCGGCGGTCGGGGGAGAGACTCACGTACCTCCACGGAATCTGGGATTGATTGGATGGGAAGTGGGACCCGGTCTGCCGTGGCACGTGAGTGGCCGAGTGGGGCTATGAATTAGCTAAGTGCAGAAAATAAAATAAAATAAAATAAATGAAGGGATAAATATATTATTATTTTTTCAATTCCAATATATTAAAAAAAATATTCATTTAAATAATTATAATTAGATATAAAAAGAACTCGGCAACCGCCGTTCCTATTATTGTGGGCCATAAGTGCGGTATTGCTGAATACAAAGACGCCAAGTGTTCTCTCATCACATTCTAATTAGTAAGCATGATTACGCCCAAACCGAGCTTATCATCTCTCTCTCTCTCTCTCTCTCTCTGAAACGATTCCTCCTCGCACTTCTCATGACCTCCACACCAAAGAGTACACTCAAAAGAAGCACGACACCTGCAAGTTATCGACATTGCCACAAGCAAGCGCAGGTTTCTTTCTTCCGTCGACCACGGCGAAGGATATCGCGGCCCAATTCTTCCTCCTCCTCCTCCTCCTTGTCTTCGTCTTAGTCTGCTGGGGATCTCGGTGGTGGGGCCGAAAGGTAACCCGGCAGCGACACCGATTCTCTGGGCCCCTCGGTAGCTGAAACAGCTCGGTGAGGATCTCTGCGTCTCTCGCTCGCTCGCTCGCTCGTCGCCGCCGTTCGGCTTTTGCTCTTTGTCTGATCTGTTGCCCTGTTGATGTGGTTCTGTTGCAATGCGACCAATTCTTCCGGTGTTCGTCTCTCTTGCTGCTGCTTTCTTTACGAAAAAGATGATCTTTTTTTCGTTTGGATTCTTCTCGTCTTGATATGGATGAGACGGTTAACAAAAGGAAGCTCTGTTCTTTCTGTTCTTCTCAACGCAAATCCACTTCGGTACTCTCGACTCTCCCGAAACCGATCAATGATCATTGAGCAGATAAAGTTCATTCTCCTCGATCCGTTAAAGAAACCCTAAGTGGCGGTTTCTCCGAACACTTTCCAAACAGTGGAAATTTTGATTCGTCGCCATTGCGCCTATTAGAACCGTAAAAGCATTCCACTCCTCGTCTTTTGCCGCACCTTTATCCAATCCCTCTTGTCTTCTCTCCCCGTTTTCGAGCAGAAAACCGCATAAAGATGGCGCCTTTCGCGCCTCCGTCGCTTCTCCTCGATCTCAAGCCTTCGAGAACCACAAGACGACTCCAGATCTTTCTTGGTGAGCGCCAATGCCACTGGGCCGGAGTGTCAGGTTTCCAATGTTTTCCTGCAGCATGACTGGTCGAGGGGTTCACCAGCCTTTCTGCCACTTCCTATCTCCAGCTCTCACCTCACCTGCCGTTAGAGCTCTCAGAGGAGTGAGGTAGGAGATTCCTGTCTCTCTCTTCTCTCTCTGGGGCTTACTTTTGTGACCTCAGTTCCGATTTGGACCAGGCTTCTGCAAAGCTTCGCCTTTACCATCTCTTCCAGCTGGCTCTGAGAAGGGTATGGTGGTTTCGATCTTGGGAATGGCTTGATATGGCCTTTTCCTTCGGTTACAGTATGGGTTTCTACTGTGCCTCTTGTTTCTTTTATGAAAAGAGAAGGTTCTTTTAATGCTTCGATCTATCTTTTTCTGGCGAGATGCGTGTTTATGATAGCTTCAGGTCTCTGTCTCATGTGGCCGTTCTATTTTATTTTGCTTCTGGGGACACCCATTGCTACTGTTTCTCACTGTTCTAAAAAAGTTCTCTTTTCCGTTTGTTCCTTTTTGTCTTTAGTTCCTTCTGCGAGGAGGAAAGTAACACTTTGGTGGAAAGCCAAATAGTATCGATTTCTTTTTCCAGCTCTGTCTGTGTATTTGATAGTGAGTTGTGGTTATGATATGAAGCTTGTTCCGACTATCTGTAGTTTCTTTGTTGTCGTAGCTTTTCTCTTGTGTTTGCCTGTTCTTTTCTCTTACACAAATATTGTATTGTTTGATCCATTCTTATCGATGGGAAAGGGTAAGGATAAGAACAGCTTTGTGCACATCCTACTGAATTTGTTCTGCTTTGATCATGCAGATTACGCCTCTCAAATTAAAGGTTGAAGTGCTCCAAGTTTTAGAGGTTCTCGGTAGCTGCATAAGGATGTCAACAAGAGGGAAGAGATCTCAGACGCTTCATGCCTTCTCATTCTTCGTTATCTTCGTCGTCCCCTACACGCCTTTCTTGCATGCAAGTTACACTGTTGAGATGGAGAAGTTGGTCACGCTGAGAGACTCACTTCCCCAAGGAAGAAACTTGTTATCTAACTGGTTCAACGTGGAAAGTCCCTGCAACTGGTCAGGCATAACATGTGTTGGTCCAGCAGTTCAGGCCATAGATTTATCTTACACACCCCTTAACTCATCGATTCCGAGCTGCATGGGTGAGTTCAGACATCTGAAAGCACTCAACCTCAGTGGCTGTGGATTCTCTGGTCAAGTTCCAGATTCATTTGGTGATCTACACACTCTGCAGTCCTTGGATTTGAGCAGGAATCAACTCTCTGGAGCTCTGCCTTCTTCTTCACTTGCCAACCTCAAAATGCTCAAAGAACTTGTCCTCGACGCCAATTCCTTCTCTGGAGGCTTGAGAATCATAGTTGAACATCTGAAAGGTCTCACGAAGCTTTCGATCTCGGGAAATTCTTTCTCAGGGAGCATTCCACTAGATATAGGGAGCTTACAGAATCTGGAGTATCTGGACTTGAGCATGAACTACTTGTCTGGAACATTACCCTGCAGCTTGGAAAACCTCAGCAGACTCCTGCACTTGGATGTCAGCCGAAATAGGCTCTCTGGGTCCATCTTTCCTGGCATTGGTTCCCTTGGAGATCTCTTAACTCTTGACCTTTCTTCAAACAGCTTTATAGGATCTCTACCAAGTACCATTGGCAGATTGACAAGTCTAGATTCTCTTTGGTTGGGTCGCAATGGCTTCACTGGGAGTGTTCCAGTAGAGATTGGCAAGATGAAACAGCTCAAAATTTTCTCTCTCCACAGTTGCAAGCTCACAGGAACTGTTCCGAGGGAGATCTCTGAACTCAGGAACTTATTAGATTTAGACATTTCAGAGAACAATTTTGAAGGGGAACTACCTCGATCTATAGGAAATTTGGTGAACTTAATGTATCTGGTTGCAGCTGATGCTGGGTTGAGTGGGCATTTACCAGAACAACTAGGCAGCTGCAAGAATCTAAAGATCCTAGACTTGTCTTTCAATTCCTTCTCTGGTCCTCTGCCTGCAAGTCTTGCAGGACTCGAATCTATCACTACATTTATCGTAGAAGGAAATCACCTGGAAGGTCCCATTCCCCCCTGGATTTCGAACTGGAAGATGGTAAACTCCATTAGGTTGGGCAAGAACCAATTCAGTGGATCTTTGCCTCCGCTTGATCTGCCATTTCTGACCTCATTCTCTGCTGATGCCAATCAACTCTCTGGAGAAATTCCCTCAAAGATATGTGATTGCAGGTCCTTGTCTGCTCTCTCTTTATCGGAGAATAAACTAACTGGCAGCATCGAAGAAACCTTCAGACGATGCTCTAATCTTACTGATTTGATCCTCCTTGGGAACAACTTACATGGTGAAATACCAGACTACTTGGGTGAGCTTCCACTGGTTACGTTGGAACTGTCACAGAATAATTTCTCTGGACATGTTCCGGATCAACTGTGGAGATCTCCAACGATTCTAGAGATATCTTTGAGCAACAATCTACTTGCAGGTTGCATTCGGATCGCCGTCGGCAACATTTCTAATTTGGAGAGACTACAACTAGACTATAATTTCTTTGAAGGATCCATACCAAAGTCCATTGGCAAGTTGAGAAATCTGACAAACTTGTCTCTGCATGGAAATAGACTATCTGGGGAGATACCACCCGAGCTCTTCAACTGCACAAACCTTGTGGCGTTGGATTTGGGTTCAAACAATCTGACTGGTTCTATTCCAGAAGCCATATCTCGGTTGAGTCTGCTGGACGATTTAGTTCTGTCGAACAACCAACTCTCTGGTCATATTCCAGGTGAGATCTGTGCTGGATTTCAGCGGGCTGCTTACCCAGATTCGGAGTTCACGCAGCACTATGGTGTGCTCGATCTTTCCTACAACAATCTAACAGGTCAGATCCCTGCGGCCATCAAGAACTGCGCAGTGTTGAAGGAGCTAAGGCTGCAAGGCAACATGCTCAGTGGCAGCATCCCTCCTGAGCTTGCAGAGCTGACGAACCTGACCTTGCTTGATTTCTCCTTCAATTCCCTCAGCGGCCCGATTCTGGTTCAGGTTTCCCCCTTGCGGAGCCTACAAGGTCTTCTCCTGTCAAACAATCAGCTCGGTGGTCTCATTCCAAGCGAGTTGAGCTTGATGCTCCCCAGCTTAGTGAAGCTCAATTTGTCGTCCAACAGGCTGACTGGTCCTATTCCGGAGACCCTCTTTGACATCAAGACACTTACAGATGTTGATATCAGCTCGAATTCACTCTCTGGTTCAATCCCGTTCGGCGGCAGCATTGCCAGGGGGATCAGCTCCCTGCTCATCTTCAATGCCAGCAACAACTACTTGAATGACACCATGTCGGAGTCGGTGTCGAATCTTACCTCCCTTGCTGTTCTTGATCTCCACAACAACAGTCTCACAGGAAGTTTGCCGTCATCGCTCTCCAAACTTGACTATCTGACTTATCTTGACCTCTCCAACAATGGCTTTCTCGGCGACATCCCCTGTGACGTCTGCAGTATCGTCGGGCTTTCCTTCGTTAACGTCTCCGGCAACAAGCTGTACAGGTATGCGCCGGAGGAATGCGCTTCAGCAAATCGATGTGTAGCACAGTTGGTACCTTATCCACCACCAACTCGATCACCAACTGGGGGCTTGATTTGGGGCGTCGGTCTCGGTGCTGCAGTAGGATTGTTAGCTCTGGTGTTCCTTCTGCTCAAGTGGAAAGCAACGAGGCAGCAGTCCCTGGATCTTGTCTCCACTGACAAGGGAAACTTGGCAGCCGTCGAGCCGGCCTCCAGTGACGAGCTGCTGGGGAAGAAGATGAAGGAGCCATTGAGCATCAACGTAGCCACATTTCAACATGCCCTGCTGCGGCTGACTCCGAGCGATATCATGAAAGCCACCGAGAACTTCAGCAAAGCTCGAATTATAGGCGATGGCGGTTTCGGCACCGTCTACAGAGCAGTTCTGCCGGAGGAATGCGTGGTGGCAATCAAGAGGCTTCACGGTGGCGGCCAGTTCCAGGGCGACCGCGAGTTCTTGGCCGAGATGGAAACCATCGGGAAAGTGAAGCACCGTAACCTCGTTCCACTGCTCGGGTACTGCGTCTTCGGCGACGAGCGGTTCCTGATATACGAGTACATGGAGAACGGGAGCCTCGAGGTCTGGCTGCGGAACCGAGCTGATGCTGTCGACGCCCTCAGTTGGCCCGTAAGACTCAAGATTTGCCTGGGATCCGCTCGTGGCCTTGCCTTCCTTCACCATGGCTTCGTGCCTCACATCATTCACCGCGACATGAAATCCAGCAACATCCTACTCGACAAAGACTTCGAGCCGAGAGTCTCAGACTTCGGCCTCGCACGTATAATTAGCGCCTGCGAGACGCATGTCAGCACCGACCTCGCGGGGACGTTCGGATACATCCCGCCGGAGTACGGGCTTACGATGAGAGCCACCGCGAAGGGGGACGTCTACAGCTTCGGGGTGGTTACGCTGGAGTTGCTGACGGGATGGCCTCCGACGGGACAAGAGGAGGTGGAAGGCGGCGGAAACCTGGTTGGGTGGGTGAGGTGGATGGTGGGGCGTGGGAAGGAGGCTGAGGTGTTCGACCCATGCTTGCCCCGCGCCGGTTGCGGCCCGTCCAGGGAGCAGATGATGCGGGTGCTCGCGGTCGCACGCGCATGCACCGCCGACGAGCCGTCGAAGAGGCCCACCATGCTCGAGGTGGTAAAGATGCTCAACGAGATTAAGATGGAAGCGTGTGGTGATCTCGTTACCCGCCATGTCTGATGGATGCTTGCTGGTATGACCTCAGTAAAATGCAGTAGAACAGAGACTCCTTGTTAACATGCATTATGTCGGACGTTACGTACATGTACTATGGTAATTGGATGTAACATGTCGGTATTTGATGTATTATATAAACGTAACGGTACCGTCTATCTTCCTTTTAAATCATTTAAAATCTCAAAAAAATCTCTAAATAATAATAATAATAAATAAATAAAATCTCACTGCCGCTCCCGTCTCTGTTCCCTTCGTCGCCTCCTTCCTCAGATCCGCTCTCGTCTCTCTCTCTTTCCGTTTGCCTTTTTCTCTTTTGAGCCGATATCTTTGTTCATTTTGTCGATCCGATCTGTTCTTGTTCCCAATTCCCCACCCTCGATCTCTTCTCGTTCTCTGATGTATTGATTCCTTGGGTCTGCTCCCCTTCTTTCGCCTCCATTCCGTCTCCCCCTCTTCTTGAAGTTGCATAGTTTGGATCTGAATCTGGGGTGTTAGCTCCGTTGCCATGGATCGGTCCGGCAGGAGCCCTGGATTTGGGCTCTCCTTGATTGTTGTTCTTCTGCTCATCTTCGTCGGTTCCTCTTCCTCCCTGGTGTTGGCCCAGGTAATTTCCGAATTTTTTTGTTGCCCTTTTTCTTCCGTTCTTCAGCTAACGAAGAGGTGGATTTTGTTGGTTTGACATTTGAGTTTTGTTCGCTTTTCAGGAATTAGAGGTGGACAATGATGAGAATGCATCGACCTTCTCGGCCAAATCGTTGGATCGGCGCACGAAGGCGAGCTGAACTTTCCATGTTGCATCTTCTTGATGGCGATGCTTTGCGTCTCTCTTCCTTTGATGGTTTTTCTTTCGACATTCGCTGCAGATGTTGCTACACCCATTCCGAAAAGATGAGAATGCGAGCGACGGCAGAGTTGTGTCTTTGGACCAAACGGGGTTGGGGCTCTTCGATGCCTTCGTTGCTAGCTTGTCCATGATCATTGTCAGTGAGGTGTGTGTGTGCTTGACTTTGCTCATGGATTTAGCAAGTTTGGTTCTTGAATTAGTTTGGTTGCACTAACATTAACCGTCATTTCAATTGCTAGATCGGAGATGAGACTTTTATTATTGCTGCTCTTTTGGCGATGCGTCATCCAAAATCAATTGTTTTGTCTGGTGCACTCATGGCGCTTGTTGTGATGACGGTAAGCTTCTTTGCATGTCACAAGGCTTTCCCATTGTTGAGATCATTTCCTTTCTCAAAGTCTTCTCTATGTTGTGAGTAGTGCATCCTTATCTGTGTTATTGGCAGTTTCGTTTCAGTACTACTTGTCGTTTTAGGTACTGTCAACTGGACTTGGTAGGATCGTGCCCAATTTGATATCGAGGAAGCACACCAACAGTGCAGCTACTGGTAAATATTTCCCTTTGGGTGTTTGACTAGGATGGACTGCTGACCTGATAAAGACATTAATAAGTGGATGGATATTTCCCTTTCTATGTTACGCAGTCTGCTAATCTTCAGTGAGTCTCCTCTTAAAACAAGATAGCAAAACTATTTTTATAGGAAAAAGTCTAACTAGGAATGCATTTGATTGGATCATATTGTTTTCTCAATCATATCGTTACTGCTTTACTGAATATAATTCTTTGGTTGTTCTTTCTGTGATGTTTGCTTAAAATTGATCCATTGGCCACTCAGTGGAATTCTCTTTTCTGTAACTTTTGGGTTCACTTTATTGGACAATATGATTGTAGTGTTTATTGTATCTGAGACAAAGTAATTTATTCCTATGAACTTCAAAAGGTCAGATCACTGCAAAATATATTAATTTGTGATAAGCAGTCTTTTGAAGTGCTTTGTAGTATTAGCTTCTCTGTTTATTATTACAGTGCTTTATGAATTCTTTTCGGCTGCAGATATTAAAAAAAAAAGAAAAAAAATTGGTTTCTGATAAGTAGTTGTTTGATCCATGAACTGGTGTGCGGTATTAACTTTTATGTTTACTCCAAGCAGTGCTTTATGCATTTTTTGGCCTTCGATTACTGTACATTGCCTGGAGATCAGATTCGAAGACATCACAGAAGAAGGAAATGGAAGAAGTATGTTAATCATTTTTTGGAATAAAATGATTTGAAATTTAATGGCCTGACTGTTCCTGATGATTTTGTTACTACTATATTCTTGCTTAGTTTAAAAATGTAAACGTTACTTGGAGTGTTAAGGAACTTGCTATATTACTTTTCTCTTCTTGGCCTTAACATTTTTACTCTGTTGATGCATATTACCACATTCAAATTGAAACTTGTCGCAGTGAAAATTTCTTGATGATTCATGGCTTTAATATATAACTTGGAGATTATATATTTAGTGGGCCAAAGTAAAACATTAACTATAACTATTTCACGCAAGTAAACTATTGTAGGCTATCATGGCTGACTTGCAGCTTTTTCTTTTCGTATCTCTGGCTGATGGAATGATATAAAATATTATGTTTTGTAATGGAAGTATGATATGTGGATACGTATCATCTACAATTTTTTATAACTTTATTCAACTTCAACTCTATCATATTTGTTTCAACAGATTGAAGTCAAAACTGACTCCTTTATCCTGTGAAAACCACACTAAATTCATTGTTCTATGAATCAGCAGATGAAATGACTTCAAAAGTTCTTTATTGTTCTAAAAATTTTATAAGCAATTTTATGTTGTTAACTTGTATGATGAAATGAATGCAGGTTGAAGAAAAACTTGAGTCAGGGCAAGGGAAGTCGACATTGCGCCGCTTCTTTTCAAGATTTTGTACACCAATATTCTTAGAGGTATGTCTTCTGCCAATCCTAATTACTTGTGGGTGATAGGAACTACCTTTACATGTTTTCTCTTTTGGTTCTGAAGGGGTCTCTTGTGGTTTGGTTTACATTAATGCCGTCCAACATTCCGAGGCCTAGTAATACTGATGACTCAACTTTTATTGATGTAACTACCTTCTCCATGCAGTCATTTATTTTGACCTTTTTAGCTGAGTGGGGGGATCGCAGTCAGATAGCAACTATTGCGGTGAGCTCATCTTCTGTGCTAATTGTTCTTTTATGCCTCTTATAGTGGTTAATGCAACTAGTGATGGACACCTAGCATCATCTGGATGTTTGAACTGCACTTCATCTACTTTCTCATAATTAATAACTCGGTTCCCTTCATTCAAATTTGTATTGAATAGTTCCTGTTTTGTCTAATTCCTAAACTAATTTAGCTGTCCACTTAGTTGTTTGTCCTCCATGCTCTAGTCAATCTATCTTCCAAAATAATTTTAGAAAATTTTGTCTTGATAAAGTTGTTAGCTTTTATTAAGTGTATTCGCTTGTGATACAAAGCTAGTTGGTTGCTCACGTTAGTACATCTAAAATCTTATCAAGTATGCCCTTATATGGTAAGGCTCTCATAGTCAGCTCATTCCCAATGGTTTCTAGCTCTGCCATGAGTTACAGGTTATGGTGTCCAACCATGACATTCTTCTAGGTTTCATGTTTATGTAAATTCGACAGGCTACCTGATAAATATAATTTGCAAGGATCAGCATATCTGCCTCAATGGCACTGCATGATATTGGCACATGAATCAGGGCTAGATGCATTTACAAGTGTTTGATTTGGCAAGAAACCAAGAAATACATGTGAAGAAGACATGTACGAGAAACTATTTGATAGAATGGTACCAATGTCTCAATGTTAAGAGGGTGTGAAAATTAGAACATAAGTTCGTGAGAAGCCTAAACCAAAAGGGCTTAAACTCTATCATGAGTTGATTCCTGAGATCTATGATCAAGAGATTCTCCTCCTTTCCTTCTCCTTTTCCCCTTTCTCTTCCTATCTCCTTGTCTTCTTCCTCCACTTCCAACAGCAGTAAAGAAATTTGTCTTCTTCTTCCTGCTCAACATTTTGCAGTTTCCTTTTATTCAATAAAAAAAGAAACTACAGAATCACACTGACATGATTTCACCACATGTTTACAAATCTCTGAAGTCTACTAATTGAACAAGTAACATGTCGCGTTGTGGATCATGCAGCTGGCAACTCACAAGAATGCAATTGGCGTTGCTGTGGGAGCAACTCTGGGACACACCATATGCACATCATTAGCAGTGGTCGGAGGGAGCATGCTGGCGTCAAAGATCTCACAGAAAACAGTGGCTACTATTGGCGGCCTCCTGTTTCTCGGGTTTTCTTTGTCATCATACTTCTACCCTCCATTATGATGTTAAATATCTGATTTTTTTTTATGGTAACCATTTGTTCCAAATAGAACTTTTCTTTCCTTTTTTCTGTGCCCATTTTTTTTGGCATCCAACACAGATATAATTAATTTAAATTGTAATTTCAAATTCCTTTTAGTGTCTGTGTCATATCTTCTAATGTTCCATAAGGTAGAAGACTTGGTAAAAGATTAGTCTGCTTTGGATCCTTTCGGGCTTTTCTTTTTCCTGTTGTTGTTTTGCTAGTTAGTTAAATTAGTTAACTGTTAATAATCCAACATTAATTAAGCTATATATATATATATAATAAGATTCAAAAATATATCTGAGTAATATTTTTAATCCTCAATGTTTAAAGTATAAAAATAAGTTGGATGGAAGTGATAAATAATATTTGACTATATATATATATATGTATATATATATATATATGCACACTTGAGCTTTCACTTATTTCATGCCAATAACTTCCTCTCCTGTTTCATTAATGAGGCCATGAGAGAACGGCGCATGGGCAAGCTCGTCGTCCTTCCCTTCTCCGCCAGCTGCGTCTCCCGCTCCAGTGTTGCCGTCAGCCAAAGCCAACCAAAGAGAGTACAAGGTGTCCCACCATCTCTTTCTCTTTCCTATTGCTGTTTCCTCTCTCTCTGTCTATCATGTTTCTTGGTCGCATTGCAGGAAGAGAGCTCGAGAAGCAGTCCACTGCGAAGACGAAGAGGGCTCACAGGATTCAGAAGCTGCTGATCAAGAGTCTGAAGAGCTTATCTCAGATGTTTTCGGTTTACGAAGAGGAGGATGAAGAGAGAGAGATGGAGATCGGTTTCCCGACCGACGTGCAGCATGTGGCTCACATAGGACGGGATGGGTTCGACACTACTGCTGCTGCCATGAACAACATGGACGTGAAGAGCTGGGTCAAAGGTCCGGAGCTCCTCCCGCTGGACCCCCTCTCACTGCAGCAATTTGAGGCGGCCATGGCGACGCTGGCTTCTGTTCCTCCACCCCGCCGTCCGTGAGGTGCTGCTGCTTTGTTGTTCTTCCTATTTGCTTCTTCTTCTTCTTCTTCTTCTTGCTGCTTTCGTTAAGTAGTTCTTGTTGTCTACTTGGTGTTTGTGATAACAATATGGACTTCGTTGAATCCTCTCTCTCTCTCTCTCTCTGTGACCGCAGGCAATGCTGACACTGTTGGTTCACGTGACTCGATGTCCCACCAAAACCTCTCCATTTGTTTATAATCCTTGACATTAATCTAAAACAAAGAGACATAATCTTGTTTGTATCTCAACTCAAACATTTGTCCTTTGTAGAGAGAGAATCTAATCAACGTTCGAGTTTTCAAGGTAATCATATCTTACAACAGCTCTCATAGTCTTCTTCCCCACGACAACAAGTCTCGTGATCTATCATCTCCAACGCATTCTCTTCTGTAAGAACTTGGAAATCAATCTTGAAGTTAATTAAACTCCTTTGTTTTTGGGATACGTGTGAATTTGATCCTTCATTTGCATGAGATGAAAGCATACAACCGTATACAGATACGTATGCGTTTATGCAATGTATGGAATTAGAAAAATCTACGCAAAATTGGGCAATTTGTTGCCATCTCTAAATTATGTAGCTCCCATTCATAGGAGTAGCTTGGATCATTATTATTATAATCCATTAAATTTATAATAAAGAATCATCGGTTTGATTCCGGTTCTAATTTCTAAGAATACGAACTAAATTGTATAGTTTAGGTTTTAGGTTTATTCGGAATCATCAAATCTTTATCCGATTCGATTTAGAATTGTTTGAGTCGTTAACCTAATTCAATTTCAGTTTAGGATCATTCCAATTTTAGTTCGAACGAGCTATATAAGTGACTCATAATTATCTTGATGAAAATCAAGTAACTAACTTATTGTCAAAAATCTTAAATCAATATTTTCATATTTATTTTTCATTCAAGATGTGGAGTTCAGATATTAAAAAGGAGGCTTTGATAAGTTTTTAACGAAGAGGAATCGTTAAATTTACATTTAATCATTACCTTAATATATATATATATATATATATATATATA
>LVTN01000155.1:428923-463449 GCA_001649415.1 Musa itinerans
TATATATATATATATATATATATATATATATATATATATATATTTATATAGTTGTTGTCATGTGTAGCCCGACATTGTCCGAACTCATATGCGTACGATTATTGAAGGTGAAAACGTCGAGCTTCTGATGTATTATCTGTACGAAGATCGAAGTCGAGAGAGGTTTCCCAACCCAATCCCTTTGATATCTCAAGTTAGTAACCTGAGGTATATGAATGTAGACGTGAGTATACTAAAAAGGCAATATCTCTTTTCATTATATTGAAAATGAGCTTTTATACTTGGTTGTAAATGGACATAATATTTTACAGAATATTTTATAGGGAGGTAACCTCTAGCCATCTCCAATAGCCTCCACTTGGCCTATTGTTCATGTGAGCAACAAGAGGAGAGTGCGTAGCCTATACTCACCTACCTTGGACTCTTCCACGTGGGCAGATGAGTGGAGGGTAGCATTTGTCTTCTTCTTCCACCCTAGACACAATGTAATGGTCATGTTTCGGATGAAGATTAGCTAACGGTATATTCTCTATCATTTGTCTCGCGCCCCTCGTCTCTTAAGGTATGCTTTGGGGCTCTCGTGAGAGGGGGTCCAAAGTGCGGCATCTAGTTCATTCGACACATCAAGCTTATACCCCTTTGATCCATTATCGACCTAGTGGCATGTCTAATTCGCTCGGCACATTTAGTTTATCATGCTTAAGTACTACTAGTGGTGATCTATCGTCGACCTACACTTTGTATCGTCGATAGATATATCTTGGTCAGACGAGGTCAAGTTTCTTGACCTCCATGTCTCAAGTGAAGGTTCGACCTCCATGCCTCAATAAAGGTTGGGTCAAGTTTCCTGACCTCCCCACCTCAAACGAAGATGAGTGTCGGGTTTCTCGACCTCCATGCTTCTAATGAATCCCCGATCTTCATGCCTCAATAAAGGCGGGGATCGGGTTTCCTGACTTCCCTGCCTTGGGGTGAAGGCAAGGAAACATGACCTCTCCACTTTTAGCGAAGGTGGGGGTTGAGCTTCCCGACCTTCATGCCTCGACGAAGACAAGGGTTGGGTTTTCTGACCTCTCCACCTCAGGCAAAAGTAGGGTCCACATCTCTTTTTTTATTATGCGGAGGCCCTATTTCTATTTGAGGTGCTTGTGTCTCTTTTTTTTTTATGGGCCTCTAGGTTGATGGACTATATTAAGCAATGGCCTACCCATCTTGAGTAAAGGAGAGGTCGACACTCTATCTCCCTGCTTCAAGCATTCTTTCCCTTGTATCTCCCATCGTGGCGGTCTTATGCAGATCAGGTTTTTTCAGCTCATGTGCATTGGGCACATCTCGCCTTGTACCTCCCGCCATAATAGGTTTCTTCTTATTAGGGTTGGGCTCTCCCGACTTATGCGACTCAAACATATTTTGTCTTGTGCCTCCCATCGTGATAGGTTTCTTATTACACAGATCGAGTTTTCCTACCTCATGCACGTCGGACACATTTTGCCTTATGTCTCCTATCATTGTGGATTTCTTATTACGTGAATTGGGTTTTCCTAACTCACGCACCTTAAACATATTTTGTCTTTGTGCCTTATATTGTGGTATGTTTCTTATTACGTGGGTCGGGTTTTCCCCACTCATGCACCTCAGACATATTTTGTCTTGTGCCTCCCGTTATTATAGGTTTCTTCTGATGTAGGTTGAGTTTTCTTGACTTACACATCTTAGGCATATTTTATCTTGTATCTCTTGTCATTATAGGTTTATTTTTATGTAAGTTGGGTTTTCTTAACTTACGCGCCTCGGACATATTTTGTCTTATGCTTTTCGTCATGGTAGATTTTTTCTGACACAGGTTGTGATTTCTCGACTCACGTGCCTCGAGCACATTTTATTTTATATCTTCCATCATGGTATTTTTTTTAATGCTGGTTGAGTTTTTTCGACTCATATGTCTCGAACACATTGTCTTATGCCTTCCATCACGATAGGTTTATTATTACGTGAATCAGATTTTCTCGACTCACGTGCCTTAGGTATATTTTATCTTATATTTCTTGCCATGGTAAGTTTCTTCTAACAAGAGTTAGATTTTCCTAACTCACGCACCTCGGGTATATTTTATATTGTGTCTCTCATCATGATGAGTTTCTTATTATGTTTTTTGAGGTGATCTTCATATATTGATCACTTTTACACTTTTCGAGGTTATCTTCGTACATTGGTCATTTTTGTGCTTTCCAAGATGATCTTCAATGATCTTCATACATTAATCATTTTTATGCTTTTCGAAGAAGTCTTCATATATTGGTCACTTTTTATGTTTTCTGAGATAATCCTTTATCCTTGACTTATAGCATCATCATTACGTCATAACCTTTCTTGATCGTATACGGAACATTGGTCTATTGTCTATGTGGACGATTAGAGGGAAGCCCATAATCATTTGTCTTAGACTCTTATCCACGTGAACAAACAGAGAAAGAATGATTTTGGTCTTTCTCTTAGGTGTTCTAGATTAACTCTGATGATGTACTATATATATATATATATATATATATATAATATTCATTACTATACATCATTTATAGTCCTCGTTCATTTCTATCTATGAAAGAAAGATATTAAAAGACGTTGGAATACACTTTCGATTCAAAAAGGTAAAGTTGCACTTCCAAATGTGCTCCCACCATCACCATATCAACAAAGCTAATCATGATTGTTTGTGGTCCTCGCGTCAACATCGCACCTCTCCTATTTAATTATCCTCAATGAAAAAAAAATATATATATATATTTCCCAAACTTGAAAGTGACATATTTATTGATGAGTTTGATATTATATATATATATATATTATCGTCAAAGAAAAAAATACATATATTACTGTCTTAGTAAAAAAAAAAATCATAATAATCATCGTTACCCATACCTGATTTGAATTTATACGTTCGAGATAAAGATAATGATATAGAAAATTAAACATAAAATTTTTTAGAAGATAAATTAGAAGGGTCTTAATATTAACTAGAGATAATACAATTATTTCAACAACAAATACCCACCAAATGACGAATATTAACTAGAAAGATTTGCATAATAACTTAAATTCATAAACATGGGGCCACAAAAGGATCTATCATGAGATCATCCTCCAATTTCCTTCATAAAATTAAGAGACCATGCAAACGTAACCCATCATCATATGAAACATTGACAAAAGTTGCAATCCATTACAGGATAATTAACAATCCACATCTGATATTATATCATATCAATCCAATCCCTACTTTGAGAATGTAAGATATGCACTAACTTATGTAGCACTTTCTCTATATATATATTATTATGTGTTCGTGCATTTTGTATCGCTTTGAATCAAGCATATCTGAGCCGTTCATTATTCACCCGAATCGTATTACAACATATATATCGTCTGTTACGAACAATAACGGGTACTATATAACGGAAACGTAAGCGTATCGGCTGAGCCATGAGTTACAGCATGAGGCTATTTTGGTCATTTTGGGAGAGCAATGGTACAAGCCAGGCCGAAGACGCATTCCCCTGTCACCGACAAGTCTCACTCTCACCACCACCACCACCACCACCACCACCATCACCACCACCCGCAGGAAGAGGAAGGGAGATGACGTGCGTCTTCGTCCTGCGTGTCGCCACAGGATTTGGAACGATGCGTGAAACCAAATGAGGTAGCGAAGAGAAGGCAGAAGACGACAGCAGGAGAGAGGGGGAGGCGCTCTGGAATCGGCGGATGCCGATCCCCAAAACGAATCTTTCTTATACGTCATCTCCTCTCTCTCTCTCTCTCTTTCTCGCTCTCACTTCAATCGGTGAGGTTCCGGCTTCTATCCTTTTTGTTATCTTCCTCTCGCCGTCGACTCTTCTTCGCTTCCTGTCCGCCTTCCTGATGTCTGTCGTCGTCGTTTTCTTTTGCCGGATACTGAAAGGGGGGATCTTTCTGGCTTCCGCGAAGAGAATCCGATGCCTGCTCCGTCCATGTTGGGAATCTTCGCGCCTGGACTGAATCGGCAAACATGCATTTTTCATAGATCCAGGCATCTCGATTCCCGGTTCTCGAGCTCGGTCGCTGGCTTTCTGTTGTAGATTTGCGGTGGTTTGCCGGAAATCATTGCTTGGAGATCGATTTCTTTTCTTATTTTGGAGGATTTTGTGATAAAGATTGCATCTTGGGAATGGAGGGAAGGGAGTTGCGCCGAGGCGTGACGCTCTCGGAGCGGCTGTCTGTCGTCCACTCGTCCAATCTCGGGGACCTGCTCAAGGTCCGGGAGGAAGACGACATGCGAATCTGCCGCCGCCGGGGCGGCGATTCGGTGACTCTGGAATCGATTATCGCGTGCGAGAAGAGGGAGGGATCTGCCACCTCCGGCGGCAGCGGAAGGACACTGCTCGACATCATCCATCAGGAGCACGAGGCGAGTGGGATCATGGCGGACGGGAACTCGAGCAACGAAGCCCACTGGAAGTCGTTAAGGGACCGTCTCCGCCTCCGTATCGACGGCGTAGCCTGGGCGTCGGCGTCCGGTGGCCACTTACACCCAATCTCGGACGCCGAGCTCGTCGTCTCCGTTCGGACTTCCGAGCTTGCCGTCCCAGAACCCACCGCCGCGTCAGCGACGGCCGCGGCACCTGCTGCGGAACTACCCTCAGTCAGCGGAGGAGGAAGCGACGAAATAAATGGCAATGAAAACTCCGATCCCGGCGGCACCGCCGAGTCATCCGCACCAGCTGCTGTGCCGCCGGCGGCGGAGGAGGAGGAGGAGGAGCAGCCAGCGAGAGTGTCCCTCTTGGCGTTACTGGAGCAGACGGACAGGCAATGGGGAGGCAGCGGGAGGGAAAGGTTATCCTTATTCGCAGCGGCGCCGCCGGAGAAAGAGGTGGCAGCGGGCGAGAGGGAGGGCGGCGGAGGGGTGATGCTGTACATGTGCTGCGTGTGCATGGTGCGGCACAAAGGGGCAGCGTTCATTCCCTGCGGCCACACCTTCTGCCGCCTCTGCTCGCGTGAGCTGTGGGTCAGCCGCGGCAGCTGCCCCCTCTGCAATGCCTACATCGTTGAGATCCTCGACATCTTCTAATGCCTCCTCCCGGTCTCCAACTCCGGCGGCCGCCGCCGCCACCACCATATCTCTGGTAATGGCTCCTCTTTTGTGATTAATAGGCATTATTTTTCCATCTGATACAACAACTGTGGAGATTGATGTCCAACAAGATGCTGTTAAACTGATGTTGGATGTGTAATTTAGTGTCATCAGTGCTGGATTTTGGTGGTGTGTGAGAAGATAAGGGAACAATTTTGGTGATGATGATGTTTACATGATGAGTGATTGATATAAACATTATTGCTAATTAAGCTTGTCTGATGGAAGAGAGTCCAAAGATCTAATGCTATTGGACTAAATTATGTCCATCCTTACAACAATCTTATCAAAACTTGTTGTCACTACATCTTTCTGTGCATGCCATACTCATCTAGAGATCTCATTGCCCTTCTCACTAGTGGCCCCATCCAGACTTTGTTCATAAGCAAATGCATGCATCTTCTTATAGATTTGTTCTGATTTGTGTTGTTATATCATATTGCTTGTGAATTGACATTGTAGTTGTTGAGTGCCCAGAAAAGTTTATTTAGGATTAATTCCATAGCCTGGGATTAGTACACATTGACAAAAATGAGAGAAAAAAACATTGTATATCTGATAGTAATGAGCAACTGTACATTAAAGTTTCTTTGATATCTTGATCAATGCTACTTTCTATTTGCATTCTTTCTTTGCACAAGCAGTCATAATTTGATACCAATTAGTTGTTTGATTCTAGTGATCTTTTAAGTGATTCATTGTTTCTGTGCATTCTGATTTCTAATTCTTTTCTCATGAAACAATTAACCTTAATTGATGACCCCCATAATGCATGCTTTCGAAAAAAATATTAGTGACTTAGCATTGAATTTTGATTTTTGAGAGAGCTAAATACCAATGATGACAAAATTATTATATACATCAACAGTCACATGTACAGTGCTGAAACTGATCATATATGGTTGCCTGAGCTTGAAATTACTCCTAGTGATTATTAAAATCTAAATGCCTGATTACTGATTGTGTTACTGAAAGATTTATGGCTGCTTTGATGTCCAAAAGGCCTAACCAGAAATTTACAAGAGATTGGAAGGACATAATTATTCTTCAGTAGTTGAATGGCATGTGATCCTATTTGATCTATGCCTGTATTAGGGGGTTTGAGCTTCAAGCTCATGTCATTGTATTTTTGCTTCTCTCCTGCATCATTCTGGAGAGATCCAACTGAGCCAAGAAACCCATCTCAAAATCTAAATCTTTCCAGCTGCCATCTCAGAAAATTAATTAAGTGTATCTGTTATCATTTGTTGCACAACTAAACTTGTATTACTCTGCTAATCTTGGCTTATGCTTGTTGATAAGGGGTTGTTTTTTGTTTCTCTTGATTGAGGATTTATGTGATGCTTCAGAATTTTTCCTCCCTCTGGCTGAGTCTCTTTATTGATTGTCTGAAAAGTGATAGCATTGGATTCCTCTTGTCTACTTATGATTGCAGTTGTTCATCAGACCTATCTGCAATTTGTTTCTTTATATATTCCAATTAGCTTGTATGATGAGGGTTTTGGGAGTCTTGGGATTAGTTGTATCCTTCAGTTGCAACTAATGCTGCTTAATGAGCAAGATTTCCTTCAAATATTGATTCTTGATGATGTGATTATGGGCGATCGATGCAGTTTTCTTGATTATGAAATGTTAATTGCATTGGAATACCTGCTGAAAAGTAGTAACAATGTGCAGTAATCTGATTGACATGCATGAATTTGTGCTTTGATTATATAGGAAGATTTTGATTAGATACAAATGCAAAAAGCAATTTACCTAAACAAAATATTATGAAGAAAAAATACATATTAACAAAAATACATCCATAAGATCATCAACAACAATTTCGAATGGTACCTGATGAATGCTGATGGCCATCTATATAATGATCACCATGAAAGTGCTGTGGACTGGGGAAAAGAAAGCTGAAATGGTTACAGTGGACAGCTACTGCAGCAGATGCTTTGGCAATGCATTGAAGCTTCAACAGCTCCAACAAAAGTCTGGCCACTGCTGCTTCATCAGAACCAGCACCAACCATGGCTCATAGTTCTTACTTTTCTTTTTGGAAAAAGAAGCATGGTTAATGAGTATCATTAAATTGTCCTCTCTGGTAGCATTGAAGTTTGGATAGACTGAAACCACATAAAAGTCTGTCAAGATACTGTGAAATCAATGTGTATAAAGCTTTGCATGCTCTACTGCCATGTTAATTTCTCATCAATGCTCTCCATCTGAAATCATTTCTTAATCTGTGATTGACATGCCTCTGGAGCTATTCTAAATGAAGGATATCCTATATATTCAAAACACTCAATCCATTAAGGCCAATCAATTAACATTAAATTTTCATTTCAACCAAATGGATTTCATATGACAAAACAGAACCACCATGAACAGAGAATTGAAAGTGAACATTCCAAACACAGACATCAAAGGCCCAAAGATAATGTCACCCAAAAATATGAGTTCATAACCTACACTTCTTGACAACTGACTCCACTAGCTGCTACTCTAATTACAAGGTTCTAAGCCAACATAGAACTAGAATTATCTCTATGTGCTTGGCCGACCACCCCCAGTTTGGTGCAACATGGCATCAATCTCATCCCCATCCTCCATTTCAAGCTGCAAGATACAGAGATAAAATGCTTGAGATCAGATTGCCCTTAGTAGTAACAATATATTGACAAAACAAAATGATCAGTTACTTCATCAGGAGTCTGCTCGCCCCTCAGTCTACGGCCATCAAACAAAAAAGCAATCGCGTTGAAGTCCATTGATTGACGATCACAGTAGGCACTCATGAGCTTCCGCAGCTGAGTGCTGCGCTTGATCCTGAAGAAGACCTCATTTCCATCCTTTGGAACACAAGAACACAAAATTAGTACAAGACTGATTGCAGCATTATTTGACATCCGAAAAATCATACTATATGACAAATATGATATCGGCCTACCATGATTTAGCATGGTTTTAGTGCAAAGATTCCAAAACTCCCGAGGTGCTAGGCACTCGCTTAGGAGCTCACCCGATCAAAGCGAGATGATCCATAATATTAAAATATAAAAAAATATATGGAGAAAGGTGAGGAAGGAGAAAGGTGAGGAAGGAGAGGGTGACGGATGAAGCTGTGAATGAAGGCAACAATAGTGGAGGAAGCTATAAACGAAGGTAGCGACGGTGGAGAAAGCTGTGGATGACGGTGGTAGTGACAAAGGAAGTTGCGGACAAAGGTGGTAGTGGTAGAGGAAGCTACGGACGAAGGTGACGACCGCAGAGGATGTTGCAAATGAAAGCGATGACGGAGGAAGCTACGGATGAAGGTGACGGCAATAGATGGAGATGAGGACAAAGGCGACGACTACGAATGGAGTTGCAGATGAAGGCCACGATGATGGATGTAGGGTTTCACTTTGAAGATAAACTAGGCCAAGCTCAGGGGGGAGAGGGGGTTTTTGTGTTAAGGTAGATTAGTTGGTTTGATTGAACCAACTTGCTTGTTTAATTGAACTAGGCATGAACCCAAACCCATCTTCACTCGGGCGCTTGGATGCCTTGGGAGAGAGCTTGGGAAGCGATTCATCAAAATGTCTTCGCTCGAAGGTGAGGAAGGAGAGGGTGACGGATGAAGCTACGAATGAAGGCAACAATAGTGGAGGAAGCTATGAACGAAGGTAGCGACGGCGGAGAAAGCTGTGGATGAAGGTGGTAGTGACAAAGGAAGTTGTGGACAAAGGTGGTAGTGGTAGAGGAAGCTACAGACGAAGGTGACGACCGCAGAGGATGTTGCAAATGAAAGCGATGACGGAGGAAGCTACGGATGAAGGTGACGGCAATAGATGGAGATGAGGACAAAGGCGACGACGACGAATGGAGTTGCAGATGAAGGCCATGATGATGGATGTAGGGTTTCACTTTGAAGATAAACTAGGCCAAGCTCAGGGGGGAGAGGGGGGTTTTGTGTTAAGGCAGATTAGTTGGTTTGATTGAACCAACTTGCTTGTTTAATTGAACTAGGCATGAACCCAAACCCATCTTCACTCGGGCGCTTGGATGCCTTGGGAGAGAGCTTGGGAAGCGATTCATCAAAATGTCTTCGCTCGAAGGTGAGGAAGGAGAGGGTGACGGATGAAGCTGCGAATGAAGGCAACAATAGTGGAGGAAGCTATGAATGAAGGTAGCGACGGCGAAGAAAGCTGTGGATGAAGGTGATAGTGACAAAGGAAGTTGCGGACAAAGGTGGTAGTGGTAGAGGAAGCTACGGACGAAGGTGATGACCGCAGAGGATGTTGCAAATGAAGGCGATGACGGAGGAAGCTACGGATGAAGGTGACGGCAATAGATGGAGATGAGGACAAAGGCGACGACGACGAATGGAGTTGCAGATGAAGGCCACGATGATGGATGTAGGGTTTCACTTTGAAGATAAACTAGGCTAAGCTCAAGGGGGAGAGGGGGGTTTTGTGTTAAGGTAGATTAGTTGGTTTGATTGAACCAACTTGCTTGTTTAATTGAACCAGGCATGAACCCAAACCCATCTTCACTCGGGCGCTTGGATGCCTTGGGAGAGAGCTTGGGAAGCGATTCATCAAAATGTCTTCACTCGAAGGTATTGCAAGGCGCTCAAGCTTCGCCTCGCCTGAGCGCCTAGGCAAGCGTTAGAGCGCCTTCTGAAAATACTGTATAATACTTTCAGACGATGGAAAACGTGAGAACCAAGCCACCATCAACGAGAACTCCTCTATCTTGTATTCATAAATGTGGGCACCCAAACAATGTACCATAAATGCCACAAAACTAAAATAGATTATTACTAACAATGCATCTAATACATGTCCCAGATAATTTCATCAATTTCTAGTTTGACATGAACTTTGAAACAACATCATAAAGTTAGATCTCTTGGCATCAACTTAGCAAGCATAACATCTGATGCAAGTTTCCTGGATAAGAATCCCTAATCAATGGCATTCATTTCCTGACCTAGATAATTTAATCAGCTACAAGGTGCACAACAACCTCTAATTAACAAAATTCACTACTTGGCGTACCTAGTTCTATTAGCTACTGGACTAGAGCTAATCCACAACCACATGCACGATGCCAGAGATTAATGTGCAAGTAATTTAAAAAGGGAACAACCACAACTCCAAATACCACCCAAAAAATTCATTTTTGGGCAAAGATTTCAAAGCTATCTTAAATGAGCAAAATTGGCCAAAGAAACTCAAAAGATCTGAACCAAATGTAACTAATAGGAAGAACATAACCAACAGAGTATCCAATTATTGCCGGAAAATGGGAGAATGATAAAGGGGGTAAGGAGGATGAGAAATCAGACCTGTGACTTGACCTTGAGATTGATGTGCGCCGACTGATCCGCCGGCTTCTTGTCCTCCTCTTGCCCTGCGACCGACATCCCTCAATCGACCCTCGCTCCCAAAATCTTCCTCAGGGTTTCGATCTCTCCAAGTTCCCTTCCCCCGTGTTTGTCCGGAGACCAGCAACGGTGCGCCGAGGAGGGCGACGTTTCGAGTATCCACTTGGACGACTGCTTAGTATCCACTTGGACAGTTGAGATTTGCTACGTTAACATGATTGACGGTCAGATTGGCGAGGCTGCTATGTTACAGTGGGCACAAAATGCCTTGTTTTGACCGTATACTACAAGTATACGGGGCCGTATGGGTGTCACTTCTCGTAGTATACACAATTATATTATACGTAGAGAATCAAATCTTTGGAAGAAGACAAAATATTGGGAACAAATAATAACAATAAATATTATATTATATTTGAGCAACAGAAGAGAAATGTAGGGCTCGTTTCCAGCTCAGCACTGGTGAGTCGGCTCGGTCATCGAACCGGATTATGAAGGAACTCGGATCGACTCGCGCGTCGACTCGATAAGATCGGTCGACTCGGGTTTACTGACTGGGCTTAAAAGGTCGAAAACCGCGGCGAGGACACCCTAGCCTCTTCGCGATCTCTCCGGTCGCTGCCGGCCGTGCCCTTCCGCCGCCGCTTCATCGCTTCGCTGCAGGCCTAACCGTCTCTTCCCTGGTACCGGTACTCTTCTCTCCTCTCCTCCCCTCCTGATCTCAACTGTCCTCTCTCTCTCTCTCTCTCTCTCTCTCTCTCTCTCTCTCTCTCGCTCTCATGTCCTCCCCTCTCCTATTTTCCCTCTCTTCCTTACTCCTCCGCTCTCCTCTCCTTGCCTGCATAGCCAAAGGCAGCACACAGTACACACACACACACACTCGCTCTCTATCTCTCTCATGTGTCGTTAAGTCTATCAACCAATGGATTTTAGCTATATGTTTTAGCACCACCAACATACATCCATCAAAATTTCGTTTTGACAATGTGTGCGTCAAAAAGAAATCTTGAAGTCTATCAATGTATGGATGTCATCCGTAGCCATTTCTTAATGGTTTTAACAAAATCTTCTATCAGCATCCTCTGGTTCTTCTGGCGTCACTAATCTAAATACTCGCTTCCTTTGTCACCTCTTTTTTATTTCTTCTTTTTGGATATACTGGGATCATCTGTAGAAAATTAACAATTCATTGTATTATTGATTGGTGTTAGTCCTACTTGTTACATGTGCAAGTATGTCAAAGTCTTGATCTCTATATAGCATTAGTTATTTGGATATGCTGCATGAATGGAAGCTGAACCAGGTTGATGGTCACTATGAATTTTTGAATCTACTCGAAAGCACAACTTGCACTTCTAATTGACAGTAGGACAGATCTCCATTCTTTTAATTTCCAATGGAGTTCCACCATCCTGATTTCTTCACTCTCGTCCTTTTAGTTAGGTTTGTTTGGATTTGACTATGACGAATCACGAAAACTCAAAGCTTGAGGAGAGGCTTCAGCATATTCTCGTCCAATTTCAAGTCGAGGCTGGGGTCCTTGATCGAATGGTCTACAAGAACAAGAATCAACATCGTCGCAGTTCCTACTTCCAGTACCTTTTGAAGGTTCTCTAATCCTTCTCTTGATCTTGTTTTTTCCCTTCTTTTTTGATATCTATCATCGATACATTCTGATAATATGTTTCTTTTGTTTTGTTTAAACTGATCCTTTTTTTGTTTGATGCATTGCTTGATGGTAGGTGAGACGTGATGTGAAGCTTCTTCAGTCTGCTGGACTGAGGGAGATCTTGAAAGTGCTCTTTCCCATCATCAATGGGAGAAGAGCTGCTCAAAAGGCATTTTATCCCGCACGGTATATTCTTGTGAACATTGCATCATTCTTTTTTTTCCTTTTGTATGACATTTTGAACTTCATGGAGTTTTGAAACTCGTCATATTTGGTACTTGCATCTTGGATTGTTTGTTCGTAATGCACTATTATGTTAAGAAAGAATAGCTTCTTCTGGTTAGCCAAAAGGCTTTCCTTAAATTATCTTATGGTTTGTACTATCTTAGGATTAATTATTCCAAAAATGCTGATCTAATCTAGTAAGTTGTCGTTGGGAGAGGAATTTCTACCTAAGGAGACTCTTCCACTGAAGAACATCTTCTTGTTCATCCAACTAGTAGTTTAATATTGATGAGCCATCTACGTAATTCAGTCATCATAATTGGTTCATGGTGATTGAGACATTAAAATGTGAAAGATCAATGGTGGAATCTTGTGCCGAGGTCTAAGATATTAGTCTAATATTGCTGCTGAATCACTGTCAGACCAGTATATACCGATTAGTATGGTATTGATAGTAGTTGGTGCAGTCAAAAATATAAATAAAACTATAAAATGTTGCATTTGGTCAGGATACTATAGTACCTTTAGCTGGTGCCCAGTTGCACTCATATATGATCAACATGGTTGATATACGATGAAAGTTCAAATTATGTCTTATGCTGTGGAATAAGAAATTGGATAGGCTCCTCCTTTGAACTTTGCGTTATGTGTCTTATCATATATATATATATATATATATATATATATTTAATCAACTAGAAGCTGTTGATAAATTGGATAAATTAGTATGAAGAAGATTGATGTGAAAACTTTTGGGAGAAGCATAGAGTTGGTTGAGGTGAAATTCTGTTGTTTATTGTCTTTCTTTGTAGAATTAAGGTTTCAGTAATTGGGTAGAATAATTGTCATTTGGAAGAAGATGATGACTAGTAATCGGTAAAGTTTTATCTAGGATGAAATTATCCAAGGGCATCTAGTGACAATGTAGCTTTTAGTGAAAATCCTGTTGTTTATCGTCTTTCTTTGTAGAATTAAGTTTTCAGTAATAGGGTAGAATAATTGTCATTTGGAAGAAGAAGATGACTGGTAATAGGTAAGTTTTATCTAGGATGAAATTATCCAATGGCACCTAGTGACAATGTAGCTTTTAGTGAAAATCCTGTTGTTTATCGTCTTTCTTTGTAGAAGTAAGGTTTCAGTAATAGGGTAGAATAATTGTCATTTGGAAGAAAATGATGACTGGTAATAGTTAAGTTTTTTCTAGGATGAAAATTTCCAAGGGCACCTAGTGACAATGTAGCTTTTAGTAGATATTGGTTCAAACATGTTCTTCTTAGAAGCAAAAGCAACACTGATCAAGCTTTATGAGCACAAACTAGTAGTCTGATAGTTTAAGTTTGATATTGTAGTTAAGTTGTTAATATTACAGAGTAAGACTTACATTGTTAAGTAATAAACAATAATTTTAAATAACATGTTGGTCATGTATCATCTTTCACACAAATCTGGCTTTTAATTATTGTATTTGGAGTTCAAAATTTTGGGAAAAGACTTCTCATGATCTTATTCTATTACTGTGCATTAAGAAGTAAGCTATTGGTGGATCTTTCTTTTTTTGGCCCTTTACGGAAGCATCTCTATCATTTTTGACATTATTTGCATTCAAGTTTTAAGAACATTTCTCATCTTATCCAATATAAGTGTTAAGTGGCCTAAGATTGATTGATGATCTAAGATTTCAATCAGTCGCATGGTTAATGGAATAGCTGAAGTGAAACAACTTTGACATCTTTGTTCATACTTCTGTATGAGGTTCATAATTACTGGAAAAGCTGTTGTTTGCTCATCTACTTTAGATGTCATATTTATGATGGTAGGTTGGTTGATGGTTTTACTGCCTTGCAGTTCAAAGTCAAATAGCTCTGGCTCAAAGCATAACTGTCAGGATCGACTATTAGGTGTCGCACGATTATTATCCAAGGTCTGTTTAGTTTATCTCTATATTATTTTGACTTTCATTGACATTGATTTGTTTACTGTTGCTTTGTGCAAAATTAAGCATTGCTCTATAGTAACAAGAAAGTAACTTTTCTTCTCTTATAAAAAAAAATTGTATTTTTTGCCAGCATATTAACAATTACTTGTAGTGCACCATGTAAAATCAGAGTGCATTTACATGTGACTGCATGTACCCAAAATGGGGGGTGACCCATTAAGAGAAACAGCATGATAGATCATTGCTATCTATTTAACACAAAATCAGGATTTAAGGGCATGTGGATGGCACGTATGCAGCAAGGGCAGTGACCACAGTGGGTGTGTGCTCTTCATGCAACATGACCATTCTTGCTTTCAGCCCCAAATACTATTGCAAACTTTACCTGCAAGTACATCCACAATGTTCTTAATGAAGTTGTAGTACTTATTTAGCAATTTCTATTTCTTCTCTAATAGCTCCTCTTATCCTACACTTATGCTAATCTTGGCCAGCTATTTGTCTAATCTCATTTTATTTCCTGCAGATGACCGAACCAATACTCAGGGCAGCTACGTATCCTTAATTATGAATCTTTAAAAAGATTATAATGGTTTAGCTGGTTAAATCAAAATTGATCTTCATGCACACTGCAAGGAATACACAGCCTTTTCAAATTCATTTTTGAAAAAAATCATTCTTGTATTATGTGCATACCACATGTTAGAAACTCTAGAAAGCCCTCTGTGCTATCTTATCAGTCCCTCTCTCTCTCTCTCTCTTTCTATCTTTGTGTGTGTAGGAACATGTGTATATACTCATGTGTGCATGACATATTTTGCAGTTAATCCTTTAGTTTATTCAGTTCAAATGGGAGAGTCTCTATTCTCCCTGATTTTAGAATGTCATCTCACTGAGTATATATTTACTCGAATGACTTTTTTTGCATGTGGTCTAGAAAATTTATTTTCCTTGCATTTGATCTGCATATAGACTAAAAATTTGTAACATCTGGTTTCCTGACCTGAGAATGCATGATTTCATAATCCAGTACGCCAGTTTCTACCAAATTATGATTTCATAATCATGTAGTTGACTTTGTGGTCCTTGCTTGGGAATATACAACAAGATCATTGCTTCTTTCCTGCAAATGGCTAGATATTGTCGCAGACATTCCTTTGATAATTTTTCAACTTCTAGTATACCAGATTCAATAATAAATCACATGTTTTCCTTTACCTCCATGATAGTCAGATATCTTTATTGCTTGCTAAGTCCTTCTTCACAGGATTTTGCATCACTATACTCTCTTTGCTTGCCCGTCTCCGGGTTCTAGTTCAACAGGTAATTCTTTCTGAAGTTGTGGCCTTTTGTTCTTCCAAACTAAATGTATAATTAGATATTATTTGTCCACTTGTTGATATGCTGAAAGTATATGATTCAGTTTTTGTATTTTGTTAATAACTGCTAGTGATGTTCATACAATGCACCAGACTTTGACTAATCAAGTTTAGTACCTTGACATCTAATTGCTAAAGTTAGTGTTTTTGTCAAATTAGTCAAATTGGAAATGCAAATGTAGTTGTTATTTACAAATACAGACTACTTCACTCATAGCATTACCATTTGTAGGTCCAAATTTGGTCTCGTTCTTCCCCCATAACTGTAATATCTGACAATCTGACTGCAAATAATGATTTAGCAAGTCAGCTCAGTGGTTCTATTTTATTCAATTGTATATCACATATATCGTGTCAAAACCTAGATGTTTCTCAAATATGTTGCAAAATGTGGTCAGGTCCAAGGTTTTCAGGGTCTACTGGACTGGTACAGTACATATAGGACTATGTACCCTCCTGTACTGCCTAGTACCAAGCAACAAAAAATAAGAAATAAATTCTGACTGGTATTTGAAACCTTGGTCATGTCAACCTTAAAATGATGTTGGCACATTCATGTCTTATAAAATGTGTTTATTTTGTGAACGTAGAATTTTGGCATAAGTTTTTTCCTTAATTATAGAAGCAAGAACTTCTTGGTACTGCACCAGGACCGCTTCTATTTGCATATTCTCACTCTGTGTAAGTTGTTTGTCAACTCTTTAAACTGACAGTTGCTATCAATCCTTGGAAGTAGTTCAAGCTTTTGTTATTTATTTTACACCAAATTCTAACACTGCAGTATCTCAAATACACAGCATGCCCTTATTGTCTTTTTGCTCGATCTATACTTTTCCTTGCATTTTGTGGTAGCTATTTGATACATCTTATTTATGCTGTAACAGATGTTACTCGATGTCATTCTGTTATATAATAAGGTTTCATCTCTTTCTCAAGAAAGGCAATCTGTAAAACTTTTTCAGGATGGAATAGAGGTTTGCTTCTTGTCTCTCGAAAAATGATATCTAGAGTTTCTAATTTCAAATGTGTGTGCCTAGGCTTAAGGTCTACTATTTTGGTTTATTACAGGCTTTTAGGGAGTATTATCCCTCAACCGAGAGAGTTCTTACGTTAGATTGTGTCTGGAGAGAAGATAAATTTTTCTTGGTTGAAAAGACAGAAAATAGAAATATCGAGAACAGGAATGAAGATCCAAGTGCTCTTCCCTTCACAACATCTGTCCAGTATGAAACCTTCGAACTTTTTGATGAAGGTCGTTCCATCATTTTTATTGAACTAATATCTTTTCTTTACAAAATTAATCAGTGGTTCTTCTAATATGCCCAAGGATTTGAAGTATATTTCTAAATTGGACCTTGAAGCTTCTGCTTGTTAACTAATGGATGTGTGTCTATATGTTCATCCACATAGTAGAATACATTACCCTAGATAAGTGTGTCATCTCCTGGCGAGATATCATTTTTTTTTTCCAATTTGATGTTTTAAATATTGGTACCCGTTTACCAAATGGTAACCGTTAACAACATATACAAAAATCCGTTACTTTTTTTTTTCCTGTTTTCTGTAACTCCTATACAAGGTGTAGCATACTATACCATTCAGCACATATAAGGCTGGAAAGGTTCTGGTATAGGTACCAGGCACCGGTGTTTAGAACCTCGTTTCACAGCACCAAGCTTTTTGATTTGAATTCTTTTGAGACTTTCCCCACCCAGAAAGAAAAATGCCCTCCATGTTGAGCTGCAATACTTGCATAGTTGCAAAAGAAAGGGGCCATAACCCACACTTCCGGTCATTAAATAGAACATGAGCTTTCACCTAAACTCTATTAGGCATACCTCGCATTTGATGTCAAAATTGTTGTACTTTCAAAATTCTCATCACTATTTGCACTTTGGTTTTGTTAAAGGGCTATGTTAACATATAAATCGATTGCAAAATTGTTTTGTGCATTTATGAACATCTTAACACATCAATGCAACTTAAGATATGATTTATTCTGCTGTATGATATCAGGTGCTCATTTCTTGACCATCTTTTTTGTGTAATTCAGCAACCAAGCATGAAAATATATGCTCCCCTACCATGGAAACTGACACCCATCCACCGAAAGACCAACCAGAGACGGTAGCCATCATAGGAAACACCGTGGATTCTGAAGATGCAAGGACTCTGGAAGCGGTAAAGTTCACCACGGCAGATGCTGAAGAAGTACTAGCTGCAAAAGTAGATACATTTCTCAGCGCTACACCCCCGGAACCTCAAACTAAATCCAGAAGAAAAGTTGCATTTGTTCCAGTGAAAAGGTCAAACCCGTCCGACACAAACACAAGTGGGCCAAGCAAGAAGATGAAGTTGGACTTGGTTTCAAGCAATTCAGCAGAAGCTGAAGATCCATTTTTGGATCTGCTATTTTCTGGAAGGGTGGAGAGTTCTGTTCTGTGATATCATGCAGCGGTGGAAATCAACCTGTTGTCTCCGTGCTGTCTTGGTATGAAGTGGCCATTCAAAGAGCACACCCTTGCTATTTCTTCAGAGGATGCAATCAATACAGGTCAATTAGAAGCAACTTGGACTATCGAGAAAACCGAACCAGATGCTAGTAGACAATCTTGATCAACCAGCTGTAGGAATTTTTTTCTTCCAATGAAACATAATGTATTATGATACAGGCAATTCACTAGAGATTTAGGATTTTATTGTTCTTGTCTGCAGAGATCAAAACCAATGCAGGAAGGAGAATTCCAATTGCTAGAACTCCTCAGCTTATCATTTTGTATGTAGAACAGTCGTCATTCCTTTGTTCAGAGTAGAAATCATTCTTTATTTCTTCTCATGTCTTCCACTACCAGACCCATTTTAAATCTGATTGGACCACTGGACAAATCATTCTTTATTCCTTTGTTCTGGCTGTAAAATTGCTTTCGGCTGATTGTTACAAAGCAAAGCCTGACACTGTACAATTAAAGTTGTATTCTTTGAATTCTTTGTCCAGCTTCTTGGCTTGTCTAGCTATCCACTTTTGTATTATATCATTTCTTCTGAGTTTAAACGTGTAGATATTGTATGGTTTGATTTATATTCTTAATAGTATTAATTCGATCAGAAATATAATTTTTATAAGTGTGATCTGCCGAAGTCTAGGAGACATAATATGATTTATATCTTTAACACATCATGACCAGTCCATCTTAGGCATTATTTTCCTGAAACAGTTGCAGTGCCTTCCTTCCATGGTGTGGGTAGATATAGGTTAGAAATAGAGTTGAGAGATGAGAAGAGCAGCAAAGATAAATGTTGGCAAAAAAAAAGATTGAGCAACTCATGGACAGGCTAAAGATGATGTTATGATCTTGTAAACTTCTCACCATCCATTATCAGATACAAAACCTGAAGTAAAACTAAAACAAAGATTGCAGACTCTGCCAGAAAGGAAAATTACATGAGTTCAATCTGAACTAGCTCAGTAAACCAAGAACTTCATAGTATGCTATCAGCACCGACAAGGAGACGAGCGTTCCAAAAATGACTCTGCAGAAGAACAACAAATAGATTGATCAGAAATAACCATTGACATGGAGAAACTACAGCTTTGTTTGGATTGCTCACGCGGTGCTGAGCACACCAGGATGCAATCCATACTCTCTTGCGAAGATGAAGGAGGAGATAGATTGAGGCAGTGCAGCCTGCAAAATGTGAAGTACGATGCGACGTAAATGGGGTTTCATGCTACGTGTACAGTGAGTGGAGAACGCATTACCTGTATGATCGCCACCCTCAGGAGATCACCACGAAGTCCCACGGAGACGGCGGAGATCGCCGTAGCCGCCGGCCCTGCGATGAACTTTAGAACCATGCCGAACGCGCTCAGCTTCGGGCCACATGCGACAATCTTGTCTTGCAGAGCCATGAACAGCCCTGCAACCATGGAAACAGGGATGAAGAGTTCGCCTCTGTGGCACTGCAGCCAGTTATGATCTCAGGTTAGGAGTCGTTGATGGTCTCACCCATGCTGAACATGGACATCCCTGTCCCGGTCTTGGACATCACCAACACCGATCCCTCGATGATTCGCGGCATCTCGAAGTGCCACCTGCAAAGACAGAGCAGTCATCGGCAGAACTAGTGTGTCGAGGAGAGGAGGCTGCTCGGTACCTGTTTGCTATGAGAGCCCAAATGACGCCGAGAACGCTGGCGTATATGTTGGGATTGAGAGCGAGCTTGAGCCACACCGTCTTCATCAGTGATCCTAACGTAGGACGTGCAGCGACGTCGGTGTTGCACTCCACGTCCATTGCTTGTTGCGGTTCGGGTGCCACCATCTGGCCACCAGCGCCGGCCACGACGGTCGCCGGAGCAAAGCTGGCAGCACCCCTTGCCTTCCTCATCTCGAGCGCGAACAGGAGCAGCGCCATCCACGCGATGATCTGCACCACGGACAGCTGCACGATTATGTCCTGCGCCCAACGCCCGTACATGGCGTCCAGCAGCGGCGCGCCCACCACCAAGATGTTGCTGAGCTGGGAGAGCGAGAAGATGGTGATGGCCCAGCTGTAGCTGCTCTTGGCGCTGCTGCTGCACCAGGTCCATGCAGCCAGGACCGCCACGGTGAGGAGCTTGGAGATGGCGTCGGCGGCGATGACGCGGTAGTTCATGGTGAAAGGGTCGATGTGGCTGGTGAACTCGAAGGTGAAGAAGGGGATGGCGAAGTAGACGACGAGGCGGTTGATCGCTTCGCACTGCTCGCGGGTGAAGACGTGCCACCACCGCACCGAGCCGTAGCCGAGGCCGAGTGCGACATAGAGCGGCGTCATTGCCTCAATCACCTTCAACACATCCCGCCCCCCTATCATCTTCCCTTCGTCCCTCACAGCAGGGGTTTCTGCTCCATGGTGGAGCAGACGATGGTTATGACATTAGCTTATTATATGGGCAGCGGAACGAAAAGAAGAAAGGGATGGAAAGATTCCAGTCAATCTTTGTGGAGTTCATCATTAGAATAAAGAATCGTCTTCAAAGAACAAATAAAGATGTGCGGCATTCACTACTTGTGGACTGGGGGAGATCTTGAAAGTGCTCTTGAAGAGCTGCTCAAAAGGCATTCTATCATTCCAAAAATGTTGATTCCTTTGTCCCTCACAGCAGAGGTTTCTGCTTCTTGGTGGAGCAGACGATGATCATGACATTGGCTTATTATATGAGCAGCGGAGGGAAAAGAAGAAAGGGATGGAAGGATTCCAGTCAACCTTTGTGGAGTTCATCATTAGAATAAGGAATCGTCTTGAAAGAATAAATAAAGATGTGCAGCATTCACTACTTGTGGACTGGGGGAGATCTTGAAAGTGCTTTTGAAGAGCTGCTCAAAAGGCATTCTATCATTCCAAAAATGCTGATCTAATCAAGTAAGTTGTCATTGGGAGAGGAACTTGTACCCAAGGAGGCTCTTCCACTAAACAACATCTTCTTGTCCATCCAAGTAGCAGTTTAATATTGATGAGTCATCTACGTAATTGAGACATTAAAATGTCAAAGATCAATGGTGGAGTCTCATGCCAAGGTCATAAAGTTGGGAAAAGCCTTCTCATGATCTTATTCTATTACTCTGCACTAAGAAGTAAACTATTGGTGGATCTTTCTTTCTTTGGTCCTTTACGGAAACATCTCTATCATTTTTTACATTATTTGCATTCAAGTTTTAAGAACATTTCTCATCTTATCCAAGATAAGTGTTAAGTGGCCTAAGATTGATTGATGATCTAAGATTTCAATCAGTCGCATGGTTAATGGAATAGCTGAAGTGAAACAACTTTGACATCTTTGTTCATACTTCTGTATGAGGTTCATAATTACTGGAAAAGCTGTTGTTTGCTCATCCCCTCTGCTGATGCTGAAGAAGCACCAGCTGCAAAAGCAGATACGTTGCTACACCCCCGGAAACTCAAACTAAATCCAGAAGAAAAGTTGCATGTGTTCCAGTGAAAAGGTCAAACCCGTCCGACAAAGCAAGAAGATGAAGTTGGACTTGGTTTCAAGCAATTCAGCAGAAGCTGAAGATCCATTTTTGGATCTGCTATTTTCTGGAGGTGTGGAGAGTTCTGTTCTGTGATATCATGCAGCGGTGGAAATCAACCTGTTGTCTCCGTGCTGTCTTGGTATGCTATTTCTTCAGAGGATGCAATCGATACAGGTCAATCTTGATCGACCAATCTGTAGGAATTTTTTTCTTCCAATGAAACATAAATGTATTATGATACAGGCAATTCACTAGAGATTTAGGATTTTATTGTTCTTGTCTGCAGAGATCAAAACCAATGCAGGAAGGAGAATTCCAATTGCTAGAACTCCTCAGCTTATCATTTTGTATGTAGAACAGTTGTCATTCCTTTGTTCAGAGTAGAAATCATTCTTTATTTCTTCTCATATGTCTTCCACTACCACTTCCATTTTAAATCTGATTGGACCAATTGAACCATTTTAAATCATATACGCTCGAGCAGAGTATCTGATCTGACTGTAAAATTGCTTTCGGCTGATTCTTGCAAAACAAAGCCTGACACTGTGCAGTTAAAGTTGTGTTCTTTGAATGCTTTGTCCAGATTCTTGGCTTGTCTAGCTATGTACTTTTTGTATTATATCATTTCTTCTGAGTTTAAACGTGCAGATATTGTATGATTTGATTTATATTCTTAATAGTATTAATTCGATCAGAAATATAATTTTTATAAGTGTGATCTGCCGAAGTCTAGGAGACATAATATGATTTATATCTTTAACACATCATGACCAGTCCATCTTAGGCATTATTTTTCTGCAATAGTTGCAGAGCCTCCCTTCCATGGTGTGGGCAGATATCGTTAAGATTGTAACGATACCGGATGAATTAGTGTTTTTATAAAATTATAATTTTAAAAAATTTATTCGATGAAAATCAATATCGAAAGTATAGTTAACTTAGAGTAAGTGTAATAAGTAATTAAATCAAATGACAATAACAATAAAAAGTAGAAAGGAAATGCACATCGAATTTATAGTGGTTCGGTCGTTCTGATTTATGTTCATTCTCGATTCCTCTTCCGTCGAGGTCGTTGATGTTTACTAACGATTTTCTTTTCAATGGGCGAAGACCAACTACCCTCTTTACAACTCTTTCTCCTTTTCACAGGCTTATGAGAGAACCTATACAGGTCTCACATCTCTCGAGTTCAAACCTTTAAAGAGGAGGGGGACGCTTAACACTTTTCAAGACTTTACAACTCAAAATTACGAGCCTTTTCATTCATTTTTTTTGCTAACTTAAACAGAGTAAGATATTTATAGACTCCAAATGACTTCAAGAATAATGTAAAAAAAAATATCATCTTTGGTTTTCGTGGTCCTAGTGCTACCATCACTAGTGTTAGGCGATACTATCGCCTGCAGCATTAATTGTTGACGGTATCATTGCCTATAACATTAACTACTAGTAGTACCACTGTCCAGTCTGGGCGATACTACTGCTTGGTAACATGGGAGACCATGTACTGGTGGTACTATCGCTAGACTAGCGGTAGCACCACCGCTTGACATTGGCAATACCACTACCAGATCTTACGGAAAATGTACACTTCATACATTCCAGCTCATAGGCGGTTTCACCGCCTGGTTTGGTAGTACCATCGCTTGACCTAATTGTGGGTCATTGAATCAGCTTCCCGACCCAACTCAGTCCCAGATCAAGTCCAATGGGTCCCTAATTGAGTTAGTAATTTTACACCCAAAACTAACTCAATTTAAGACCTAACTACAACGATCAAGACCTAAACGATTATAAGACTATAATTCTATGTTGTCCAGCATGTCATTTGTTTATCTGGCATTTTTTCTTATCATTCGGCGCATCGTCCTCTGTTTCGGCGAATTGTCTGATCCATCGACATATTGACCTCCCGTAATATCCAATCTTCACATTTAGTGCAAAGAGTTAACATGCAATTGTCATGCTTATTTTTAAAATTTTCAAATTTACTAGAGAGAGACGCATGATCTTTTTCTCGTAATTTATATTTCTTAGCAATTAATTTAAAATTATCATATAAATAATGAAAATATTTAGTAATTTATTATAAGATAAATGAGTTTCAATTTAGTAACTTACCTCATCATTGAGGGCCATTAGAGCATAGTTTGCTACATTATCTTTATTGGTTTACTCCTCATCTTCGTCCGAAATAGCTTTGAGTGCTTTCTTCTTCTTTGGTAGCTTCTTCTTCTTTAATTGAGGTCATTCACTTTTGAAGTACTCCGACTTCTTGCATTCGTAACAAATGATTGTCCTTTTTGAGTTCGTTTTTATTCTTAATATCTTATTTTACAAGATTTGTTTTATTTGTTTTATAATTTTTTTAAATTTTCTTGTGAGGAGTGCCAAGTCATCATTGTCACTTGAGCTTTCGCTCGAGTGGTCTTCTTTAGTTCTAAGTATTATATCCTTCTTGTTCTTTAGAAGTTTATTCTCATGTTCACCATGTGTTTTGCAAGTCATTTCAAATATCATTAATGACTCTATGAGTTCTTCAAACAGAAAATAGTTCAAATCCCTTGCTTCTTAAATAACAATTACTTTTGGATCCCTTTTTTTTGGGAAAAGATCTTAGAATTTTATTAATAAGTTCAAGATTAGTAAAACTTTTACCAAGAGTTTTCAAGCCATTGACGATATTCATAAAACAAGTGTATATATCAACAATGGTTTTGCTTAGCTTTATTCTAAACAAAATATAACTATATACCAAAAGATTAATTTAGACTCTTTTAACTCTACTTGTGCCTTTTTGTGTGACTTTGAGTGTGTGTCAAATATCATGTGCAGTTTTACATATAGATACATGATTAAACTCATTTTTGTCTAAAGCACAAAATAAAGCATTCATAGCTTTAGCATTTAATGAAAATAATTTTTCTCTAAATTATTCCATTTATTTATTTGTTTAGAGGATTTTTAAAAAATATATTCAATAATATTTCATAAATCAAAGTCCATAGAAATTAGAAAAATCCTTATTCATGTTTTCAATACATGTAGTTCGTCCCATTGAATATAAGAGAACTAGTGATAGAGTAACTCTCTTAATTGCTGACAAAAGTCATTTAATCTCTCTTATGTGTTAAATCAACCAAGAGAAACATAGCTATGATACCAACTGTTAGGACCGTAACGACGCTAAGAGGGGGGGAGGGGGGGTGATTAGTGCATTCGTAAAATTACGATTTTAAAAATTTTGTTCGATGAAAATCGATATCGAAAGTGTGCTTAACTTAGAGTAAATATAATAAGTAATTAAATCAGAAAACAATAGCAATGAAGAGCAAAAAAGAAATACACACCGAATTTATAGTGGTTCGGTCGTCGCGACCTACATCCACTCATGATTCCTCTTCCGTCGAGGTCATCGGTATTCACTAACGATCTTCTTTTAATGAGCAAAGACTAACTATCATCTTCATAACTCTTTCTCATTTTCATATATTTAGGAGAGAATATTTACATTTTTATATGTTTAGGAGAGAACATTTACAAATCTCACACTTATCTGAGGATGAACTCAAAACTTTAAAGAGAGGAGGAGGGGGGACAAATCTCACAAATCTCACACTTAACAACAACTCATAATCATAAGTCTTTTCATTCACTTTTTTTGTTAACTTAAGTAAGAATAAGTGAGGTATTTATAGGCCTCCAAATGACTTCAAAAATGAAGCAAAAAACTCATCCTGGGTTTCTGGAGTCCTAGCGGTACCACCTTTAGTCTGGCCAGTACCATCGCCAGTCTGGGTAGTACCACCACCAATATGGGCGGTACCATTGTTAGTCTGGACGGTACTATTGCTTGACACTAGCAGTACTACCATTGGGTCTTTCGGAAAATGTATACTTAATACGTTCTAGTTCATAGGTAATTCTACCGCCTGGTTTGACGGTGCCACCGCCTGGTTTGGCGGTGCCACCGCCTAACCTAACTGTGGGTCATTGAATGAGCCTCTCAATGGGCCCAACTCAATCCCAAATCAAGCCCAATGAGCCCCTAATTAAGTTAGTAATATTAAACCCAAAACTAATTCAATTTAAAACCTAACTATGATGATTAAGACCTAAACAATTATAAAACTAGAATTTTATGTTGTCCGACATGTCATTGGTTCATCCGGCGCTTTGTTCGATCCTTCGATGCATCGTCCTCTCTTTCGACGTATTGCCCGATTCATCGGTATATTGACCTCCTACAACATTCAATCTTCTTAGCGCAATGTCTGATTCTTCTGGCCTAATCAATCCTCTAGCTCAACGTCCAATCTTTTGGCATGATACTCTTCAGCCTAACGTCTGATTCTTCCTGCATCAATTGATTTGTCTTTTTATGTTCGAAATTAATCCTACGTCATTCAAACGCTTATTAGATCATAATTTTATTAATTAATTTGATCATTAAAATCCGAGATTCTATGTTAAAAATAGTGTAGGAAGATGAGAAGAGCAGCAAAGATATATGTTGGCGGAAAAAAGATTGAGCAAAGACAGACTAAAGATGATATTATGATCTTACAAACTTCTCACCATCCATCATCAGATACAAAACGTGAAGTAAAAGTAAAACAAAAATTGCAGACTCTTCCAAAAGGAAAATTACATGAGTACTATCTGAACTAGCTCAGTAAACCAAGAACTTCATAGTATGCTATCAGCACCGACAAGGAGACAAGCGTTCCAAAAATGACTCTGCAGAAGAACAACAAATAGATTGATCAGAAATAACCATTGACATGGAGAAACTGCATCTCTGTTTGGATTACTCACGCGGTGCTGAGCACATCAGGATGCAATCCATATTCTCTTGCGAAGATGAAGGAGGAGATAGATTGAGGCAGTGCAGCCTGCAAAATGTGAAGTACGATGCGACGTAAATGGGGTTTCATGCTACGTGTACAGTGGAGAACACATTACCTGTATGATCGCCACCCTCAGGAGGTCACCACGAAGTCCCACGGCGACGGCGCAGATCGTCGTAACCGCCGGCCCTGCGATGAACTTTAGAACCATGCCGAACGCGCTCAGCTTCTGCCCACATGCGACAATCTTGTCTTGCAGAGCCATGAACAACCCTGCAACCATGGAAACAGGGATGAAGAGTTCGCCTCTGTGGCACTGCAGCCAGTTATGATCTCAGGTTAGGAGTCGTTGATGGTCTCACCCATGCTGAACATGGACATCCCTGTCCCGGCCTTGGACATCACCAACACCGATCCCTCGATGATTCGCGGCATCTCGAAGTGCCACCTGCAAAGACAGAGCAGTCATCGGCAGAACGAGTGTGTCGAGGAGAGGAGGCTACTCTGTACCTATTTGCTATGAGAGCCCAAATGACGCCGAGAACGCTGGCGTATATGTTGGGATTGAGAGCGAGCTTGAGCCACACCGTCTTCATCAGTGATCCTAACGTAGGACGTGCAGCGACGTCGGTGTTGCACTCCACGTCCGTTGCTTGTTGCGGTTCGGGTGCCACCACCTGGCCACCAGCGCCGGCTACGATAGCCGCCGGAGCAAAGCCGGCAGCACCACTTGCCTTCCTCATCTCGAGCGCGAACAGGAGCAGCGCCATCCACGCGATGCCCTGCACCACGGAGAGCTGCACGACGATGTCCTGCGCCCACCTCCCGTACATGGCGTCCAGCAGCGGCGCGCCCACCAACAAGGTGTTGGTGAGCTGGGAAAGCGAGAAGATGGTGATGGCCCAGCTGTAGCTGCTTTTGGAGCTGCTGCTGCACCAGGTCCATGCAGCCAGGACCGCCACGGTGAGGAGCTTGGAGATGGCGTCGGCGGCGATGACGCGGTAGTTCATGGTGAAAGGGTCGATGTGGCTGGTGAACTCGAAGGTGAAGAAGGGGATGGTGAAGTAGACGACGAGGCGGTTGATCGCCTCGCACTGCTCACGGGTGAAGACATGCCACCACCGCACCGAGCCGTAGCCGAGGCCGACTGCGACATAGAGCGGCGTCATCGCTTCGATCACCTTAAGCACATCCCGCCCTCCTATCATCTTTCCGTCGTCTCTCAAAGGGTTTCTGCTTCTTGGTGGAGCAGACGATGGCTATGACATTAGCTTAATTATATAAGCAGAGGAAGGGATGGTGTTCCTTTGTGAGTTCATGCAAAAGTTATGGTGGAAAGATTCTATCCACAAGTTATGGTGTTCTCAAGTTGTAAAGATGGTGAAAAGATTCCATGCACAAGTTATGGTGTTCATGAGAGATGTTGTCATCCTTTGTGAGTTCAATCATTAGAATAAGAAATTTGTCTTCAAAGAATAAATCAAGGTTGCAGCATTCATCACTTAGTTTGGAACAATTTAGGAACACTGAGACTCTTAGGGCACAGCTCATAGATAGTAACTGCATAGTAACATAGTCTTAAATCTTAATATCAGCTCGGTACCGATACAAGGGATCCATATAAGTCGTATACTACTAATATACCGAGAAGAAAGACGATAAAAGAAATATTAGAAATACCAAAGATAAATAAATAAAAAAATAATTAAGTTGATTAAAAAATAATTTTAAATTGAATCAAATGAAACTGTTTGATCCACGTGTTGATTCTTAGTCGGACTCTGCTAGCTAGAGAAATTATTTGATCCATGTGTCACTTCTTAGTCCGACTTACATCGATCTAACACTTGTATGCAGTCATATCTTTTATTCATAGAAAGAATGTCTCAATTAATTAAATCCTGATCTTCTAAATCTTAAAAGAAATAATGTGTGGAGGAAAAAGTCATTGACCTAATTTAATTCATCTTCTTCACGATCAAAACCTTCTCCAGAGTTCCTGACCTAATGCACCTGAGATGATTACATCTCCTACAATTATCTTCTAAAATACAAGTTTCCACTACCTATATTCCCCTAAATCGATGAAAGAGTGTCATACAAGCATAGATGATCTCAAGATTTCTAATGGTATGTTCTGACGCAGCCATGACTCTCCCGGTGATGGATCGTTTTTCCTTGCAGCATCAAAGAAGCACTTCTGCAAACTTCTGTCTCCTGCACTTTCCAAAGCTTTTTAGGTCAGGTGGTCATAACCAATTTGCCTCTGCCTACTTCAGTGGTAAACCTGTTGGCATCAGCTCTCATGTCATCTCTATCTCTCTCTCTCTCTCTCTCTCTCTCTCTGAGCTTCTTCCATGGTGTACGTCCAAATTGCCATTTGACTCACTGAACATCAAGCCCTTGTTCTTTCCATGTCATGGCCAAACAAGGAAAACTTCTAAAATTATCTGAACATGAGGTTGACCACTTGGTTAGTGGCGTAAGTGGTATCCAGATGCTGCTTAGAAGGCAACAAAAGGTAGGGGATGTCAAGCACCACTTGGTGAAATCTGTGTTGACAAAGCCAAGTGATGATGCATTATGTGACGATGCATTCCAACATGGATGGCTGTAAACTGGTCTTGACATGTTTGAAGAGCAGAGAACAAAGATTCAGAAAATATTTCCTGTCAGTATATGGTAAATGTTGCATTACCAGAAGTCAGATGCAAGTTGCGTTGGGTGAGTGTTCCACTGATTGATCCACAAAACACCAAATGACAGAAAACATGTACCTGCAAGACATCGAAGACTCTTATTAAAGAACTAATACTTGGACAACTGAAGGAGGAAAAAATAGAAACTAAAAAGTTGCAACTTGATGTAAGTGGATAGTAAAAACTACAGATGCGGTTCAATTATGAGATTGGGTATCAATATTTGCATTTATCTGCTCTTATCTCCTAACATATTTGGCAGGGCACTAATCACTTATTTTCAGATGTTTTGCAGGTATAAACAACTGGAACTTAGTCTCCAAGAACCTAAATTGAACCTCATGTAATGAAATCACAGTCCTCTTTGGTGTTTGTTACATCTTGCATGTTCCTCAGAGCAAGTAAATGAAAAGACAGAATCAAACTGAGTTGTACTGAGAAGAACTTACAATGGAAGTTACATCTCATGTTATGATATCTCAATCTTAACAGGAGATGAAGCCAAATGAGAGCTGATTGGGGTAAGCTGGAATACAAGGCATTTCCCATCTCTTGAAGCATTTTAAGAAACATATAATCAGTGGCCACTCAACCTGTTGTTTACAGTAAAGATGCATTCTGCTGCTACTCTGCAGAGTGAAGCAATAATGGCAATTTGCTTGCTAACCAAGGAAATAGCTCAAGGAGGATGAACTCAATGAAGAGAAGAATTATTTTAACCAGCTTGCAACATTACCTATGAAATGCATGTCTTAGACTACCAGACAACAACACAAGAGTCTGATGATTGCAGAAGGCTAAATGGTTGCTGAAGTTTGGCTATGATGGTAAACCTGTCATAACCAATGTATCAGGTAAGTTCATATCTCCTCCTATAAACTTCAGAAACATTTCTTGCAATGAACTCCAAGAATATGGACAAACAAGTTTTTTCTGATCCTCCAATCCAAGTAGAAAAATATAGCTACTTATGATTCCTCTATAAGATTCAGGTAATAGAATGTAGTAGAAAACTCATACTAATGTATCTAGATTTATTTTATAGGCTCTTAGGTTATGACAGGTAATGTTGATTCCTAACAATAATAACTTCTAAGGACATTAATAAGAATCTGCACAATCCATGTCACCATCATATACAGGGTAAGTTCTTCCAAAACAAGTTGGTGGGAATGGAGGTCTGCCCTCCATCCAAAACCTTGCATAAGTTGATAAAATAGTCAAGAAGGAATCTTGTAGTAACTAGCTGTCAAAAGACAATAACTTTTACAAGAGCTATAGCATTTAAATAAGATTGAACAGTAAAGAGGATTAACATATAGCAATGATGTTAGTAGCTTCAGACCACTAATAGCCAGATGTTTAAAAGACTCAAGCAGTGGCTTTAATTAGACAAGTCATCAATGCACCAAACAAGTGACAATCAAACCAAAGCAATCTTTTGGAAATTGATGTGCTTGCAATAATTTAAGATGCATGTACAGAATTACATAACACATTGTGGTGTTGATGTAACAAAAGCAAACAATTGAAAAGTGAGATGCTTCTGACTATGGCACAAATTCTAGCAGAATTTCCTGAGGTCAACAACTCAGATAAACAACAGAACTTGTCCATGAAAAAGAAAAACACAACAGACATGAATCCAGCACCTGCTTATATGATGATATTTAGATAGCTTGAAGAGTATCTACAGCCCCCACCATGACTCATACAATACTTGAACAGAAGAAAAACAAAGCATGGAACTTCTTTTATGAATAGCTAACTGATGGCAAAGAGAGGATGATTGCTTGCATAAACAACTTAACCATAATATATTGTTTGATGCTCAGAGCTGCACTTCCCTGTCATAGATCCAACTGAAAGAGCTAGCAGGTGCTTTCTTGGCACTCCCATGAGCTTTTTCATCGAGCTTGTCTAATCTTTGGAGCTGATGTGTAGACAAAATGCTGGGCTTTATTTCCTTCCCCAGAGAGACCTGTTAGCTCACCGACTTCCACCTTGTGACAAGGAACTCCAATATGTCTGCATAGTCCTTGGCTGTGTAAACACCCAGAGGTTGAGCAACTGCTGAGAAGTGCTCAAAAAGGTTATCATCACGGCCATCATATATCAGATGAGCGGGCATTGTGATCTTCTTCCTCATCATGTCAGCAAATGCCAGAACAGTGTAATCTGGGTCTACGTCAAACAATTTCTCCACTACTTTGGTGTAAGCAGTCTCATGATGCTTCTCGTCAGATGCAATTGTTACACATATCTGGGCCAGATTGACATCCCCATGATCTGTAGCAAGCCTGGCAGGATTCCCATGGGAAATGAAGGTAGCCCTCTAGGTAGAAATAAGATCAAGATAGAGATTGTTCTCTGTCCTGGAATCTTGCAAATGTAACACACCTTCAAATCCTAAAGAAATTATGACAGAATATACTATAATCAGACAAAAGCACATTGAGTAGGCTGCTCGACTCCTTGACATAGACAACAGTATTTGTTGAAATAAAAAGCAACTTACAAGAAAGAAAGAATAAGAAAAGGACCCAAAACTCATTCTAAGATAAGAGCTAAATTATATCAGTCACAATGTTTTAGGATGGACAAATGATACTGAACAAAATAGCTTATACATCGTTAAAGGGTTTTGACTAGCAAAAGGTCCCAATTTTCCACTAATATGCACCAAATAGACCGTACCAGTTTTCTCTTTCCTTGTAGTTACTACGGTGGAAGGCCTCGTCTCCAGATATTATGGAGCTCAAAAGTGGACTTTGACAGTTTCCGAAATAGTAATTAAGATGGAGTCACATCTAGACGTATATGGGACTAAAAAATTAGTGCCAGTAAACTCGAAGGTGGTGAAAAAGGGAATGGTGAAGTAGACGACGAGGCGGTTGATCGCCTCGCATTGCTCACGAGTGAAGATGTGCCACCACCGGACTGAGCTGTAGCCGAGGCCGAGTGCGACATAGAGCGACATCATTGCCTCCATCACCTAGAGCACATCCTGCCCCCTATCATCTTTCCTTCATCTCTCGCAGTAGGGGTTTCTGTTTCTCGGTGGAGCAGACGATGGCCATGGCATTGGCTTATTATATAGGCAGCAGAAGGGAAGGAAGAAGGGATGCAAAGATTCCTTGCAAGTTATGGTTTTCACAAGTTGTAGGTGAGAGATGTTAGTCCTTGTGGAGTTAATCGTTAGAATAAGGAATTGTCTTCAAAGGATAAATCAAGGCTGCAGCATTCACCACTTAGGTTGGAACAATCAAGAAACACTGGGACTCTTAGGGCACAGCTCATAGATAGTAGCGTAGCAACATAGTCTTAAATCTTAATATCAGCTCGGGATAGATATAGGTCGTATACTACTAATAAATCGAAAAGAAAGACGATAAAAAGAAAATGAGAAATACCAAAGACAAATGAATAAAAAAAACAATTGATTTGAAAAACAAAAATAATTTTAAATTGAATCAGATGAAACTGTTTGATCTACGTGTCGATTCTTAGTTGGACCCATAAATACTAGCTAGACAAATTATTTGATCCATGTGTCACTTCTTAGTCGAATTTGTGAATATAGATCGATCTAACTCAAGAGGTTGTATGCAATTATATCTTTTATTTATAGAAAGAATGTGTTAGTGAATTAAATCATGATTAATAAAAAGAAGTATGCGGTCATATCTTTTATTTATAGAAAGAATATATCAATGAATCAAATTCTGATTTATAGAAAGGATGAATGCAGTCATATCTTTATTCATATAAAGAATATTTTAATTAATCAAATCCTGATCTTCGAAGTCTTAAAAGAAACAATATGTGAAGGAAAAAAGTCATTGACCTAAGTTAATTCATGGCGCTTCTCGTCAGATGCAATTGTTACACATATCTGGGCCAGATTGACATCCCCATGATCTGTAGCAAGCCTGACAGTATTCCCATAGGGATTGTTCTCTGTCTTGGAATCCTGCAAATATAACACACCTTCAAATCCTGAAGAAATTACAACAAAACACTATAATCAAACAAAAGCACATTGAGTAGGCTGCTCGACTCCTTGACATAGACAACAGTATTTGTTGAAATAAAAAGCAGCTTACAAGAAAGAAAGAATAAGAAAAGGACCCAAAACTCATTCTAAGATAAGAGCTAAATTATATCAGTCACAATGTTTTAGGATGGACAAATGATATTGAACAAAATAGCTTATACATCGTTAAAGGGTTTTGACCAGCAAAAGGTCCCAATTTTCTACTAATCTGTACCAAATAGACTGTACCTGGTTTCTCTTTCCTTGTTACTACGGTGGAAGGCTTCATCTCCAGATATCTTGGAGCTCAAAAGTGGACTTTGACGGTTTCCGAAATAGTAATTAAGATGGAGTCACATCTAGACGTATATGGGACTCAAAAATTAGTGCTGGTGAACTCGAAGGTGAAGAAGGGAATAGTGAAATAGACGACGAGGCGGTTGATCGCCTCGCACTGCTCACGGGTGAAGATGTGCCACCACCGCACCGAGCCGTAGCCGAGGCCGAGTGCGACATAGAGCGGCATCATTGTCTCGATCACCTTGAGCACATCCTGCCCCTCTATCATCTTTCCTTCGTCTCTCGCAGTAGGGGTTTCTATTTCTTGGTGGAGCAGACGATGGTCATGGCATTGGCTTATTATATAGGCAGCGGAAGGGAAGGAAGAAGGGATGCAAAGATTCTTTACAAGTTGTGGTGTTCATAAGTTTTAGGTGAGAGATGTTAGTCCTTGTGGAGTTAATCGTTAGAATAAGGAATTGTCTTCAAAAGATAAATCAAGGCTGCAGCATTCACCACTTAGGTTGGAACAATCAAGAAACACTGGGACTCTTAGGGCACAGCTCATAGATAGTAGCGTAGCAACATAGTCTTAAATCTTAATATCAGCTCAGGATAGATATAAGTCGTATACTACTAATAAACCGAGAAGAAAGACGATAAAAAAAAAATGAGAAATACCAAAGACAAATGGATTAAAAAAAATTTTGATTTGAAAAACAAAAATAATTTTAAATTGAATCAGATGAAACTGTTTGATCCACGTGTCGATTCTTAGTCGGACCCATAAATACTAGCTAGAGAAATTATTTGATCCATGTGTCACTTCTTAGTCGAATTTGTGAATATAGATCGATCTAACTCAAGAGGTTGTATGCAATTATATCTTTTATTTATAGAAAGAATGT